>JANEHU010000903.1:0-208838 GCA_027563435.1 Nasonovia ribisnigri | reverse complement strand
CCTTAAAAAGTATTTGATGTGGACTTTCACGTTCTTCTTCGTATTTTTTTTTATTAATTAAAAATCTATAGATATTTCTAAACCAATTTTTTAAATATCGACAACCTGCAGATCGATGCCTCTATGTAATATAATTATAAAATTCGTATCCGATATTGGACTAGACGATAAATTTACGTGTATTCTAATTTATCACTTTACGAAGTCGGCGACACCCTTCAGTGAACTGGAAATACAGATATATTAGTACAGATATTACTATCTGTGCTAAATTATATTTTAGAGTGTATTAATATGTAGGTATACTAAAATGTTTCCAGACTCTAGTGTTAACTCAAAATACTTTTTAATTTTAAATTTATCATTTCGCAACGTGACTTTTTGTGAGACAATACTATTGATCTTCCAATACAGGAGGGCTCAGTGATAATAGAATCATGAGCCGCACAATAATAAAATGAAAGAGCAGGGAATAAAATAATACCTATAATGAGCTGCATTATTATCAACAGTGAACAATATTGGTGCAAATGCAATAATATCTGGAAGGAAAAATTCAGTACCTACTTTGGGTTTTGGCCAGTCTTGTAAAGGATACTTTTAAAAAGTATTTATAGATATTTTCAAATACTTTTTTTTTTCCAATGGGTTTAACCTTTTTACTTTGACCTTATGTTCTCATAGATAAATTTTATCATTAGAATAAGAATGCAGCATTGTTTAGTCTTTATTGTATGTACCATCAAATACTATAACTTAGGACTTTAAAAATATTACAATATATATTAATACACAACGATGAACTATCTAAAAATCAAGAGGTTGTACAATTTGTATTATTTTATTTAAATTTGGCGTGCCAGCATATAAAGTAAGCCGAAAAAAGTATTTAAAAATAGATAGTTGGTATTTAATTTCAAGTACAGATACTTTCAAAAAAGTATTCAAATACTGTGCACAAGTACTTTATTCAAATGTATTGAGAATACGTATTTGTGAATTTAAAAAGTATTTGAATACTGTTACTCAAATATTTTTACTCAAGTACTTTACAAGACTGTCTGTGAGTAAGAACTAGCTTGATATTTTTAACTTTGTTAGTTAACATAATTATGTGTTTAAAAGTCGATAAGTATGTAGTATGTTTATAATTGTATTTATAGTTATTAGAAAACAATTGTAGAGAATGATATATTTTCAGCCTTGGTCTATGATTTGGCGTAATTCTAATATTTTCTCCGGGCGTAAAACATCTTAGTGCCGCCTCTGAGTGCTATATACCATAGATTATATTGGCTTACCTGGTTAATGTTAGATATTGTGTCTTATGAAAGCAGTGTAAACTAGACACGTAACATTCTATATTCGGTCTATTTAGGTATATTATGGTTTGAAATTAAAAGTATTCTTTACTTCATGTGCATTTTTTTTCTCGAGAGGAGCATTGCTACTAAAGGGTAGAGAATGTAGAAACCATATCTTAATAGGTCTATGGAAAATGTATGAGAACAATTTTTAATTAGCCAGTACATATATATTGTTTTAAGTACAGACTAGGATATATTTAGTTTATTAAAATTATTTTAGTTTACAGTGTACAGTCAATAAACTTAACTAAATTTGTCTGCAATTATAAATACATACACAACAGAATATATCATACATACTTAATTAAAATATAAAAAGTAACTAAATTTATTTGTATTAAATTTATTACAATATTATGATACTCAATACATATAACTTATATTTAATATTTATTGAACAATTATTATCATAAAAATGTATTTACGTTTGAAAACTGTTTTAATTTATACTATTAGGATAGTAAACATGAACAGTTTAAGGTTTCCATAATCGTACCATGCCATCTTCGCAGTAGGTACATAATAAATTTTGATGAGGGTGATGTGTTAGCCCAATAACATCTTTTTCGTGTATTTGTAGGGTTTTTTCCAACTTTCCACTGTTCAAAGAAAAACAGTACAAGTTATAATCTTCAGCAACTGCATATATCCAATCTCCCCTTGGCGATACCGTAGAACATACAAAATTGCAACCTTCACGTTTACCACTTGTAAATGATCTAACAATCTTGAAATGTATATATTTTTTTATTAGTATAATGTTAAAGTTCAAAAATATTTTTAAAAGGATGTCGTAATGACAATATGTGATGTCTCCATCTTACTAACTCATAATATATCAAAATCTACGTCCAGTAATACCAACTTTGTGTTGTTAGCTCAAATATAAGATTGATCAACTTATTATCAAACTTAAGTGTAAGAACATCATCTGTGTTCTCTTGTTGGTTAATTATGATATTTTAATGTTAAGTGAATTATGAGCATTTTCAAATCTTAATATTAATTCACTTAAAATTAAAAACAATAACTTAAAAACCAACAAGAGAACACAGATAACATTCTTACATTTAAGTTTGATAATAGGTCAATTAACTCTAATATTTAAGCTAACAATGCAAAATTGTAACTGCTGGATGTACATTTTGATATATTACACATTAATGACATCCTTCATATATATTAATATATTACTTACTTGGCCTTGCATATTCATTATTACAATAGTGTTTGACCGGTTACAAACCACAAAATGGTCTTGATTTTTAGGGAAAAGATGCACGTTGTTAACAGCCACATCGGCTGCTCCCATTGATTTAAAGGTGTGTGTACATTCTGTAGTTTTCACACTCCAAACTTTTACAGTGCTATCGCTAGACGCACTATATATGTATAAAATATATTATAAAATATATTTAAAATAATCATAAAGGCTCATTTTAATAATATTCACCTGATTACACTGTGACCATCAACAGTATATACGACTTCATTAATAAATGATGTATGTCCTCTAAATTCTTTAAGCGTTTTGCCAGATTTCAAGCCATGAATTCTGTTTTAATAAAAAAATTAATTTTTCATACAACTTTTACAAAAAATTAATTTTCTTATTACTATTACTTATTAGTTATCTTACCTTATAGTCATATCAAATGAACCAGTTAAAATTTGAGTATTATCTCGAGAAAATTGTACACAAGTAATCCCAAGTACATGAGCTTTTTCAAATTTCCGCATCACTTGTCCCGTCTGTATTTTCCAAACAGTAACTTTTCCGCCTTGAGAGCCAGACACCAACATTTCACTATCGCGAGAAAAATTTAAACTTAGTACAGCATCTTCCATAAGCATAAAATTATCCTGAAAGAAAGAAAAATGTTTGATTACAAAAATATACTATAGGTACAAATTGTTTTGGACAATTCATATTACTTGAGCTTGATATTTAAGATCTTTTCTTATTTTTCCTGTTACAAAATTGTATACTTCAATAAAACCATCTACAGTGGCAGTCACCAAAAACTGGCCATCAGGTGAAAATCTAGAACATTCTACATGACTCTTTTGGATAAATTTAATTTGCTTAAATAATTGAGTTGGGAATGTTTCTTCCTCTAGATCTCGAACTGCTGCTTTACCTCTAAATAAATCAATTGAAGTACCTAAAAGAAAAAATTAATAATTTATATAGGTACCTAATAATTTTTTCAATACTTGAATGATTACTCTTAAGATACCTGGAGGTAGAAGGCCTTGATGTTGTTGCCACTTCAATGCTTGGCCCAACAGTGCTAATAGCCTAGATGATGGTACTACAGATACTTCACCAGCTAATGATTGGGCAATAGCAATTCTACGTTTTTCTTTGGATGTACCTTCAGGATATGCTTCACGAGGGTCAAAATAAGACCGAGCTAAAAGATTTTCTAGAATAAAAAAAATAAAGTTAAAATCAAAAATGTACAAAAAACACAACAATTTGAATCTGGAGAGAATTTAACTTTAAAAAAAATTATTCAAAAATGTAATATTTAGAATATTATAAAAATGTATGAATAAGTTATTTTATTAAAATTATCAAGAATTTTGTATTACTATGATTACTGTTTATGTATAGTATAATCATACCAAGGTGTATATAACGATCAGGTTCATGTTGTTTTAAAGCAATCATAGGATCTGTTTGACGTAAAAGTGATCGTGCAGCTCCAAGTTCACGTAATTCTATTAGTTCAAATACAACCTGCCGATCAATAAAATATTGTCATATTTTAAATTATTATTATTTCTTTAATATAAATAGTAGAGTACTAACCTGTTCGTACAAATCGATTAATTTACTATCAGGCAATTTTAACGACTGTACTGCTTTTAATACTGTATCCCAATGACCGTTGTGTATATCTGCAACAAAACCATCGATACTATCTACCGTGTTCAATGATACACTGGTTTCTTCCTAGAAAATGTTGTAAACTAATTATTGAAAATGAATTTACAATAAAAACCTTATCTAAACAAATTAAACTGTTGGTATATTCAATTTTTCATCACAAAAATGGATGTTTTATGTTTATATACGCTCAACAGTGGAAAAGTTAAAATAAATACTTGAAGGGTCTGCAGAGATTTCATTAGATTTGACTCCTTTAGATATTGCTGTATGAGTCGGATGACACTGTAAACAAAGTTTAGTCATTAAGGCAATGAGAACATTTTGTTTGATACATTGAATAATATTAATATAGTTATGGGTACTACGAACTCGGCAGACTCGATTTCAATGGACATTTTTCAAACGCAGTGACTATTTTCACGTCCAAGGCGGAAGTCCTATCCGGAAGGCGAAGCGAAATTAACAGGAATATCACTCACTGACCACTATAATTGTGATATATGACGGTAAACTCTTGAAAAGAGCACGCCGCACGGACCAAGATTAAGATACAGTATACACAGCGCTGGAAGTCTGGAAACGAAGTCGTTATCAACGGAACTACAGTGTAACACGTCTGATCCAAGCGCGACTTTAACGCCATCTATGATCCAATATTAATACACTTACAACAAATTAATAGATATTAATTTTAATTTATATTAATTTATAACGATCATTGGTTATTATTCATTATAATAATATGCATAGACTTTAGATCATATTTTTTTATATTTTATTTTCATATTGTCTGTGGCATGGACCTTAAAAGTTTTTTTTTTTTATATAATAATTATTATCAATACAATTTTATTTGTTTGGTAAAAAGCGTGAACATTTAATACAAGACTCCTCACATATTGTTATCTTCGGTTTAAAAATAATAAATAATATACATATTATTCAAAATAATTTTTTTATTACGTATTTAAAGTTCATATGTTGACAATATTTATTAAAGTGAAAATTTACAAATTATTTTGTAGTTAAAAATGTATAAAATGTTCAATTTGCTGTTGATTGAAGATTTAAAACAAGGTCCCACGTAAGTAGTTCATTCTGTGACCAAAAAATCTAAGAAATATATAAACACAATTTTTTTTTTAAATGGTTTTAAGTTCAAATTTGGACGAAATGACATATTAGAACCAAGAATAACAGTTTTAGCTATTTTGTTGTGATTTTAAAATATTATTTGTGGGCATATGAAACTTTTTGAGTGTATTATTATATTATTTTATGCACTACATTGACATTTTTAAATGTTATTTTTTTGGTAAAAATGAATTTAACCTATACTTAGTGGCGTAGTGAGAAACTTGGTGGCCCTAGGGGTTTGGGCCATAAAATACTACGGCCCTCTTTAACACAAAAATTAAACTATAATCAAAATATTAATTATTAAATAGTGAATCTAGAGACTAGAAGGTAATAATAATTATAACGATTATAAGGAAACGACGACTTAACGACGTAGAAATCACAATATTTTCATCAATAATTATAGAACTGCGAAGCGTACATGATAGTGGCTGCCTAAGAAATAATATTGTTGAAGTAGCTGTGCTGCAATTATTGCGTACAAGCTATTATAATTAATTTTTATAACTAACCGCCCGTTCGAAAATCCAATGACGTATATAATTAGATAATATTATATTAGATTTATTACGCCACCACTACTGTAATTTTTTTTTTGTTTTTCAAATCAAATTATTTTCAACATAAATATAATTTAAATTAAAAAAAAATGTTCAATATTTGTTTGAAACAAATATGCACTTCACCATCCCACGATTTTCAATTTTTTTTTTCAAACGAATTTTTTTTTATACTTTAACGATGGTGTAAAAAATGTTCTACCGGAAACAATTATTTTAAAAGTTATAGCTTTCCAAAGTTTGCTATTTTACGTTTATACGCATGCGCGCAACGCGTACACGTATTATATATATATTTTTTATTTTTACGTATTTTAACCATAGACATATAATATGTATATTTATATCAATAACACTAAATTATAACTACAAGGTTATTACTAAATTCTATATTATTTTTATTATTTTTTTTAATCTTTATGATAGTACAATATTATTAAGTTGTTTTGCAATTATTTTCAAGTAAACAACACTCAACAGGCTAATGATTATATTGTAATCTTGCCTGTTAAAGTAACTGCCGGTCGCCTGCCGGCTTCAGTCGCAAAACTGCTGATGCTGGCTCATCAATCAACCACCCCGTAGCTAAAATATGGAATGAATAAACCTATCTAAGCTTACTAAACGAGTTACCTAATATATTTTACAGTATTTATAATGACGTGATAATATTATTATTACGCACGCTGTTGACTGTTGTGATGAGCGGCGCGCGAGCAATACGCACTAGCTATTTGCCATATAACCACAAACTTGAAACGGCTATAACTTCTAAACTAATTGTTTCCAGTAAACACTTTTTACACCATCGTTTTAAGCATAAAAAAATTGAAAATCGTTTCAATCGGGTGTTGATTAAGTGCATTTTAGCCATTTTTTTAAATGGTAAGGGTTCTGTGCCCCCCCCCCCCACCACTAGGACATACCTAGAGGGACTCGGTGGCCCCAGCATAAATAACGCCACTGACTGTAGTACCATATAGGCGGAAACCCATTAAAATTTCAGGGGAGCGGCTAACATTATTAAAATCGATGTGAGTGGCGGGGGCCACTATCCAGCACAACTAAAACACTTGTTACCTACACTATAGTACCTACTAATACCTATAATAGTAAAATAAATTACTATAGCCTATATGTAATCACAATTATATCATCAAATATACTTAGTATTACTATAAGTCTGAATCTATACAATGATTTTATATCATTAAAATATTAAATTAAAATCTAACTCATCCATTGCAGTGGTCAGTGACTCCCACCAGCGTTATCTAGGTAGTAGGTATTTAGCTGATTTTTTTTTGGTTTATCCCAGCGCTTTCAAAAAATACTGGGAATTTTCGATTTTGACCTCCCGAATGTACCTATTAGATTCACTTTTTTATCAGAAAAGATGCACTTGTCGAAAATTTAAGCATTTTAACTACCCCATAGGTTGATAATGTACAAACATGGAGTTAACTCCCTCCCCCATCCACAATTGGCCGAAATAATATGATTAATATGGTAGGTATTATCAAGTATTCGTGCTTTATATGAATACTTAATCCCGTTAAGACTGGTGGCAATATTCTATAAAAATATAAATACAATTCTCTAACCAGTCTACCGCATCCTTCCGCAAAATTCTCTAGAACACCCCGTAGAGTTTTAAGTGTATTTATACCAACTAAAAAATGTAAAACAATGTTCATTTTATAGGAATAGTAGATTAATTATTATTTAGGGATAATATTAGGTATACACCAGGTGTAAATAATTAATTGATAAAATATAAGTTATACCTATCATAGTAAATCAGGTACCTATATTAAATATCCACCATAATTCAATTTGCTATAAAAATAAATAATTTATTTTTTAATACAAGTAATATAAAAAGAATAATAATGATAATATTTAAGTGTATTAGTAATAAGAATATAATTAATAACTCATCAAGTTATAATTTGATGTACCTATCTAATAAACAAAATACAAACATAAAAATACATTATAATAATATATTTACAAAATTACACTTGTTGTATTCTATTATAGTATTATGTATAGGTACTTTAGCTCTTAATATTATTATAGTATACGCTATAAAGTATAAGTGAATGTACTAATAATGAGCGTTGTAGTGGTCGAACTGTTTAATACCATAATCTTCTCAAAATAACAACTTCAATATATTTTTTTATGAAACTGCAGGGCATTCTAAAACATCAAAAATACAATACTTAGATAAGTTTTTATAAGTAATACACCTAATTTGCAAATATTGCACATCTATATGACTATATTCATTATCATTAATCTCATTATAATGATAACCGATAAAATATGTCGTGATCAAATTGAATAAAAGATATTTAAATTGCATAGTGATTATAAACTATATTACTTTAAATTATAATAAATGTTTAGAGTTAGGTAGGTCGTAGGTACCTAGTTCACTAATTATGTAGGTACCTGGAATGAATAATCATGTAATATATAAAATATAAATATAAAGTATTATTATTTGTATGCGTTCTTTAATATCGACATTTGACAATTATATCAATATTATTATTGATTTGTAATTAAAATTTGACATAAAGTACAAATATATATAAGCGTAGATACGTAATATAAATTAGTAGGTAATTATAAGTACCTATCTATAACCTAAAATTTTTTTAAGTAAACTATAATATTATATTTGTGACGAATTGGTTTCTATGTTGTGATATAGGTATAAAGAAAAAATATTTTATGTCAGGTTAAATGATATGTTACCACCTACATTTTTAGGTAGTTGTAAGTGAACGTAAAGAAAATAACCATTTACAAGTGACATTGTGACAATATAATATCACATATGTAATAAGAAGCTCAAACACACAATGAAACCATTTAGAGTGCACTCAAAACAAAACAATATACCGTGAATAAATAAAATAGAACATGAACCTGTTTGGTGGTCTCGACTAATTTAGTCACGCAAGAAGTCCCAAATGTCACTTCAGGGGTAATGATGCATAATATTTAAATAAAATTACCTACTTTAATATCACCCATTTTATTTAATCAATCTCAATCACAGTAGATAGAACTATAAAGTCTTGGATTTAACGAAGTCAAAGAACTTTGTTTATACCTATAAGGCTATACTGGCAAGTGTGATAACCGTTACCAGCTGTCACGAGAGTTGTTATACAATGTTACACTTATACGCTATAGGTTCAAGGTATACATATAATAAAATATATTATATTATCCTTTTCCATTTCCTTTACTTAAATTATTCATATAGCGGTGTTATTTATTATTTTATCCAACCAAATTTATATACTGATCAATGATCGACCATTTTGAAACCATGGCAAAAGTTTATACTTTATACCACCTTCCGTAATATTTGGATAATCGCTGGATGGTAACGGGAAATCTCGCGGGAAGATGTTATACCGTGGTCTACCATAAATACGCTATCGTAGTACCGTACAAATGTCAAATTCTGCACTCAAGTCCTGTAACCACGATATTTACGACCACTATTCATATGCCATTGTTTACTCGTGATTCACGACCGGAAAATCGTAAAATTTCCCGTTGGTCAATCAAGGAAAATATGGTCACCGACGCTCCGTCCGATTATCGATCTAACCGTTTTCACGCCACGGATCAGTGTTATAGTGATGTACTGTGTAATGCGTCGAATTTCTACGAAAAGTCTTGTTCGTATGTAAATTTGCATGGTCCGTGGTCTCCATGGCTTTTGGCCCGATGACCTGCGTAACCTGGTTTCAAAGGATTTAACGTGCCAAGGGCGGTGCAGCATCACGGTATTAACAAGATGACACATGAATCATATATATTACATTATTTCCACTATTTCGGGTTCCTGTACCTAGAATTTCTACTACAGGTATACCTGGAAATACTGGAATACATTTATACACCATCAAGGACAATTCCCTCCGGACTTATACATACATGATATAGTTATACCCCGGGACTAATCTTCTGTGTAGCTGCATTCCCCTGATATGTTTTTTAATGTGAACATTTCCTCCCATATTTTTCAACATTTATTTGAATGTAAAAATTATTATTTTTTGTCTAATTATGTCTAATTTTGTCCTAAGTCAGAAATAATATAATAAATATAATAAATTATTATAGATGTATATTATTGATCATTGTCTTTTTGCATTGTCTTTATTAGCACATTTTAATTATAACTATAATTTCTAATTTGTATTTATCACAGTTTATACGTACAGCTTTATAGGTATACCTACAGTTTCGATCATTGGTACAACTAGAGAAATTTACCTATGTAAGAGGCATGGCATGTATTTGCACCAATGTTTGATTCCTTTGAATTTTGTTAATTAATCTACATGACAACGGCTGTACTTCTACCAATTTTTCTATTTTACGGTAAAATCAACTCGTTCTAAAAGATCCTTTTATAATTTAAAATTCGAATCGAATCGTCGAATAAACCAATACTAGTTTAGTATTACAAAACTCATAAGCATAACGTTTATAGGTATGAATCAATAGAAGACGTCCCAGACGTCCCACTGCAGCAGATACCACGACTCAATTACGATTTTAAATATACGATTTTGGTGTAGACACAACGCAGCGGCGTGTCCTAATTTTATTTAACGTTAAACACCTATCGGGCTACAATCGCAGTTCGTCTGCTGCTGCAGTTTGTCGGCGAGGTCGGAGCATCACTTAGACACGGTTACCGTTAGTTGGAATATTCTTCACTCCTCCGCGACACGACAGGTATAATAATATTATATACACTTTGGCGACATTACAGCGTTATTATAATATTGTAACGTTAGTGTGGATTACCCGCCCGGCCACCTATATCGCCTAACTTCCTACCTAACTTCCTACCTACCTACCAACCTACACAGGTACAACCCAGTGTAATTACCTACGGTAATATACCTATGAGATTACTGTGATATTTTGCACTTACTGCAAACGGAACAGCCCGATTCGTCGGACCCGTCGCCACATCCGTCCCGACCGGAACACAGCACGGCGGTCGATCGGCACCGGCCGTTCCTACACCGGAAAGGGCATTCGGCCGGGCTGTGCCGGTAAGCGCCGCGTACCCGGGTCAACGGCTGCGGGGGACGCGCAGCGGATGTCCTGTTGCCGACGGTCATCGGCGCACCACCGCCGCACAGTCCTTCCAACTCGTCCGATTTGTCGGCGCACGTCACCACCGCGTTGCACAACTCGTACTCTGGTAGACACTGACCGTCACCGCACTGGAACGTATACGCCGGACACCCTGTAAAAACGTAATGCACGTCGACGAATATTACCATTAATAATTGATTATTGGTTAGGTTATTACTTATTACAATTATTAATACGATTATTATTGTTCGTTGTCCGCAGCGTACGTACTTTGTACCCACTGCAGTGGGTAGTCATACTTATTAGCTAGATTGCGTATTTTAAACCTACATAAGCCAACTAGGGAAAAAATCCCAACTGGCTACAAGGGAGTTACAGTGCAGTATAGTGTTGTAGGTATTATAAGAATGTATTACATTAAGTACATGATTATATAAAATTAATAAATTAAATGGCACAGTTTTACCTTTATATATAAATAAGAATATAATAATGATACAGTTTTATCTTAAGGGAGTCTGAGTCGTCGACAGACTTTGTCAAAATCGCGAAAATTTGCAAACTTTTTTGTTGGTAGGTTCCATTGGTTCCAATAATTAAAAATGCATATCAACATTTCTTATACAAGGATTAAAAAAAAACTAAACCCATACTCAATTTTGTGTGAAAGGCAAGGCTTGAATTTCAAATTCTGACGAAATTGCTCCTATACCCTCACCTAACCAACTTAAGATCAAAATTATCAATAGTTAGTACCTATATATGTTTTACCTTTATGTTCAATGGCGTTGCAGCCCTCTTCATCATCCCCGAATGGACAGTTTTTCACACCATCGCATCGCGTTGATCTAGAAACGCATAAATTCCTGGGGCCTTTGCCGGACCGACAAGCAAACGTGGTACTTGGACATTGCTGATTACCCGAACATTCTTCATCTGAATTATCGTCTTCCCCACAGTCACCGGTTCGGCCATCGCATACAAAGAACCAACTAATGCATTTACCACTAGATCGGCACTGAAAAATAGCATTAATTAAATGTTCACTATTTTAATTATTTAGATATTTTAAACCATTTATGTTTATATAACGAGGTTCGTAATAAATAAATATTATTGTATTGGCAATTTCAATCTGCCGTATTTCGATCAAATTTATTTACTTGGAATGTATTCTGTAAACAACCTCGAGTTTTTGCAGTACACTGATCAATTGTCTTATTGTTTGGAAGGCAATCACAAATTCCATGTAGGCATCTTGAGTTTTCATCATTTCGCATACACTGTGCATCGCTAACACACGGAAATCCAAGGCTAATACGTCGTTTGGGTTCTCCCTTCCTTAACATAATACCTAAAATTACAAAAAGAAAGATATTTTATTATTTTTAAAAAAATACTTGGATTTCCGTAATTAGTATGGTTATGTACATGATTTATATGTAAATAAAATCCGGGGTCCAGAATTACCTGTATTACTTGGTTTCTTATGCACTTTTATAGATGAGTTGTTGACAATTGTTTGGCTTTTATTTTGGGAATCTTTTAATGGACTTTTTAAGTAAATTTTGATTGGTGACGGCGTGGGCACTATAGCAAATTGAGGTTTAAATGTTATGTTCTTCGATGCAACTATTGTGTAATTGGGAGAAATTACAGATGACTGAGTGTTCGTTACCGGAACGGCGGTATATTTTATACCATTATTCGTTAAATTTGTTTTTATAATGGGTCGTTTTAGTGGAGGCATTTGTGGTTTATTGACTGGTCGTAATGGCTTAATTGTTGAGGTAGTCGTTGTGAGTCGTAGATCATCCGTTTGCCAAGGACGTTTTTGGTACGGAAATTTTTTCTTCAGATCTGGTTTACTAAATGGATATTTGAATGCTGAATTATTAGGTTTAATTAAAATCGAATCTTGTCCTTTGTATATACAGTCCGGGGAAGCTGAATCGCAAATACAAAATCCAAATACACCAGGCATAGTGAACTGACATCGGTTATTTTCATCAGACAGTGCACAATGAGTGTCACTGTAACACACTTCTCCCAGTTTGGCAGCTGTAAAAAATATTAACTGGGTGAAATAATATTAAGATAATATAATAATATAGTGTGGCAACAAATTATATTAATGTTAATTTTATTTTATTGAGTAATCAAACGATTTAATTTATTGATAACTTAATAAATAATAATATACATTATTTTAGTCATTCATTTTTTTTATATCAATATTTTACACTTATATACGCATGTATATTTTTATTAATATGATTTATTTTAGTTTGGTTAAATCTTAAAAAGGGGGTCAAGTGGATGTCGCTCTGCTGTACAGTAGGTTACAAGTGGGTCACTGTATAATGGATGGTATTAAATTTGAATTCAATGATATAATATCATTCTATACGAAAAATGATTCTGAGCGGAGACGGTATGTCAGTCTAGGATATTTTAAATTATATTGATATTGTTATTATACGGTAGCTGGTAAGTTGAATTAATATTATTCATATTATTTAATTATTAACCTAAAATTATCAGTGATGCTGGAAAAATATCATAATATATACTTTTTACTCGTTAATATTGATTTTAATATGTAATTTCGTCTAAATTTGAACTTAAAATGTCTGCAAAAATAACTGTGATTTTTTGAAAATAGTATGTACTATTTATTAGAATCTTTATTTTAAATTTTCAATCCTAAGTTATAAAAACTGAACATTTTATAGTTGTTTAATTACAATGATTGATCATTTTCGAGATTTTGATGAATTTTGTCAAAATTCAAACTTTAAATGCTTATAAAAAAATGTGTGCCTATGTATTTTTAATATTTTTCAATTGCTATTGTAACAATATATCAGGAGCCTTGTATTAAATTTTCATGATTTTTGGTCCAAAAAATAATAATTTATTGGTATTTATATAAAAAAAAAACTAAAAAAATTGAAATTTGAAATGGTCCGTAAAAAGCTCAAAAAGAGTCAAAATATTTTCGAAATTGTATGGTGTATAGAAAATACTAATTTAAACATTCGGTGAAATTTTTAAGTATCTATAGTTATTCATTTTTGAATTACAACAAAATAAGAAAATCGCTACATGAGAAATCGAGTGAATATCCAATGTTGTAAAAATATGAACTTCAAACGTCCATAAAAATTTAATTTGACTTGGTATTAGATATTTTTTTTTTGATAAACTTAGGAAAACTTATGATAAACCATGTGTTACATTTTCAAATCTTAGATTTAAAAAAAAAATTTTTTATGAATTTCTAACTCAAAATAATTTGCACATTTTCATGATTTTTACGAAATCTAAAATAAAATTAGTTTTATAAGTATGCAGTATTGAAAATGTTCAATAAGCCCAATAGGGAAAAATAACTCGTTGGTTTCTTCTGTGGGATTTTATTAGCTACAGACATTTTATGCTAGCTGTTATATTCATATTTATAGACGCGATTTCAAACTTTAGCACAATATTTTAACTTGTATTGTTCATTCATAAGGTTGAAAAATTGGTTAATGTTGAAGTAAATCGTATTTATTTTGATTAATTTCTGTTTTTGAGTCATACAAAATTCAAATAATAAAAATAAACATAAAAGTATATAATAATAGGCGGTACATAAGAAAAAAATATCCAGTATAATGATGTAATACGTTATCAATAGTTTAATTTGTTCTCTTATTGAGTATACATTGAGTATTCTATAACTCAACAACGTCTAGGTGGGTATATATAGTTTTTTTTTCGTTTACTACTAACACTAATAGTTAAATCGTACGGTGTTTAATATGGAAAACACATATAAAATATGGTCCAAGCGGGATGTCCCACAATAGCATTCCTTTAATCTGAACCATATCGACGAGGAAATTTTTTTAAATCGATATAATAGAATCGGGCGAACCAAATTGTATTATACATAATACTGATGGTTTAAGCTGTAAATATATTTTTCAGCAGACTATATTAATAAGAGTTTATTGCACTTTGAATTTAAATTTGTAGCGAAAAAATGTTAGTCTATAGCAGACGAATATAGGAGTTTTCCTTTCAATAAAAATATAATAATTTAAATCCCTTCTTGTGTAATAGAATAACTACCCATACCTATACATACGGCTATCAAGAACAATATAAGGTCTCACGTAATAGGTACTCTACAACAATGACCTCCAATAATCCGTGTACGTACGCGTGTATGTATAATGTATATATTACACACCTGGAACGTTTGAGTGTTATTATTTTTTTTCTTGACATGGATCTACAATCTGTTATGTATTATGAAAGCGTCATAAATGAAAACTAACGGGTTTCTGAATGGCTGTATGTTAATGAACGACGTCAATGAACCAAAGGATCAGGAAAATCGTAGTGTACGTTTTTCACGCGAATGAATTATTTCTATATATACAGTATGGGAACCTATACTGGAACTAACGTTTATAATAATATGTTAATCTTTATTGTTTTAAATTGATGCACGTAGCTATTTTAAGCTCCACACGAATACAAAATAATGGAATTGCGTGTCTTAATCAAAATTGAATTTTAACAATGTATCACGGATACCTGTCTAAAATATTATTATACAGCTTAATCGATACAGTATAATATTATATCTCTCATGAAATTAATAATTACTATGATAAATAATATAATATAGTCCCATATTCACATAGCCATATTATGTCAACGAATATGTTTTAATTTTTAGTTCTCACATTTAACTATATAGTTACCTATTATAATGCTTAATGTACATGTGCACAGTAAAGTCAATATTATTATTACCTATTTATTTGTATTTTAATGTTTAAATTATAAATATGTAATATTTACATACATTTTAATGATGTAAGTAAATTTATTTAAGATATTCTATATTATAATTTTGTAATTAATTACTTATTAGTATTAGTATATAACACATAGGTCATAGATATTAAAATGAGCTTAATAACGAAACATATATATAGAATATATTATATATTAGGTCATTTCAGGTACGGAAAACCGGGCAATTTTAAAAACGAATATAAACAAATTATTTTTGTGCAATATTTTTTTTAAATTTATTAGTACTTATAAACAATAATTATATAAAAGTGATGGAAAAGTAATGGAAAAAACAAAAAAAATCAAATTTATAAATTTACCTAATATTATATTCTGAAATTTTTAAAACAATTGTACTAATGATGATAATGGTATACTTATGAAATATGAATATCGCTGGTACAAAGTACGAAATAAATAAATAAGTTATTATATTAAGATTGCTTAGAATATTATTATTACCTATTTATTTTGAAGTATTTCTATTACCTATATGATTTACTAGAGTCACACTTAGGTTTCAAAGTCTGTCTGCAGCTTTCCTACACTTGCATTTATTTGTTTTGCAAAGCGACGTACAAGCAGCTAGTGCATCGATCATCCGTTAATATTAGATATATATTTATTAGTAATAATAAATTGAATAAAAAATATTGGACAAAAAATAATTTGTTTTGTTTAATTTTGCTGTGTGGGACCAAATTGCAAAGTACATACCAAATATATTCCACATTTTCCGTAACAAATATTATATAATAATATAATATACATATGTTCAATTAACATTTACATTAGTATAATCAATGATAATAAGCATTAGCTATCCAGAATTCATATCTTATATATATTAAACATGAATATTATGTACTTTGTATTTGCACTTATCATATATAATCGCATTATATATGTTAAATAATGTTACTTACGAGATAAACATGTATGTCTTCGATACTGCCAAAATTTCGATTCGCACTCGCATGTATTATTGAGGCATCTACTATTAGCTACTTTCAATGAACATTGCTCATCCACAACACACTCAAATCCTAAAAGTGTAGCTGTAAATTCAAAAGTATTAAATTAAAATCAATATAGCGAAAACTTTTTTTTTTTTTAATTGGACTACTTTTGGTTAACATAATAGAAATTAGGTCTTCCAAATAATTTGTAACGTATAGTAGGTGTATATATATATATATATACATGATTCAATAGTATATAATAATAATTTAATTATCCATCAAGGATATTGTGCCTGAGGCTTTTATGAAAGGCGCCATGATATAACGAACAATACTAGATTTTATTACTTCTGAACAATAAGTATATGTTCCTGTTCCAGATTTTATCATCTGAACCTAAATTCTCTCTAAGAAACGCAACGATAATAAATATATAAAGTTTAATAATTTATAAGTGTATATTAATACTTCTGAAATTGAAATATTGTATTACACAGTGTAAAGGTATAGCACTTAAGCACGTACTTATTTTTGATTATATTTTTTATTGACATCTTGTATTTAGGTACACAAATTTATTAAGATATTACAATTCCATTAAAGTTATTAAAATATTTGATACTGAAATTATGTTTTCAATTATTAGGTGATTAATGAATATCTTAGTTATTAATAAGTCCGCGGAAGTAATGCGCAAGCAGTCCCCGCGGCGCCGTCGGTTCAACCAGAAAAAAGAAAAAAGTTAAAATGTAGTAGTATTTAAAATAGACCAAGAAAATAACAACCAATCATATAAAAAGGAACTTACATTGTAAACATGTATTGTTCACTCGTGCGTAGTATGGTAAACAAGAACAAATTCCAGACTCTTGGTGACATCTACTAAATCCTGTGTCACATTCTTGATTAGATAAACACATTTCACCTAATTTTACTCCTAGTGTTCGTCCAGGAAAATTCTATAAATAACAAATTTAAAAATTGAATTAAAAGGTATTTAAAAATTCCTAATAACTGAAGAACATATAAAATACAAATCCAAATTATTTTGCTAAATGATAATAAAAATGTCCATGCTTGAATATATATTCAGTAAATAAATATATATTTACTTTTATCTCGGAGGATAACTTATAGTCGTATGGACTACATGCATATAGCAATAAAGTGTACACATAGTAGTGTATGATGTTCTTAGACGCAAAATCGAAAAATCCTATAGTCACGAGTTCACGACATATTTTTTTTAAAGAATAATATTTTCTTACTATTGATATTTATACTTAGAATTGGTAAAAATACAGTTATTACCTACTTTTAAATTGATTATAAGAAACCGAATTTTGAATGTACCACCTTTATGAATAAGTAAGTGACTGCGTTTAATCGTATTTTACCTGCATAAGGAATATACCTAATATCTCTTAGACATTCGAAAATCGTAAGAATAATGAGTTTATTAGTTATTTTACGAACGATCTTGTTCTTAGTACCTAATATAGCAACGTTTAGCTATACATAAATTGTAAATAACAATTGTTCTGTCTATTCAGGTCACATTTTTCCGTATACATGTTAAAAATCTAAACGAAAGTATCAACATAAGCAAATAAAATAATATAAACTATAATAAGAAAATATATCGTTGAGAATGAAATGTGAATACGATTGAGAAAATATAATAATATGTCTACACGTAAACGACGTACAATATAATATATAAATATATGTGGAATTTCAAAATAATATATATATATGTGTGTGTGTGTGATACTATAATTTGTATGACAAGTATAAGTACTTAAAAAAATTGTGAAAATAGCAGTAACAAATCAGTTTAATAAAAATTATAAAAGTAAAAGTATGTAACAATAGAATAAACGGTGGATTCTTTTAAACATTTATGCCATGTGGTATAAATTTTCTGTATTGTAACTATTATATATGTGTTGAATTGAAGACCCTCTAAAGTTTAGAGTTTCACTAACCATTAGAGTCTAAACAAACCAAAATCTAGAAAAACCTATATAAATAATATAGTAAAATAACTCATAAATAATATTATACTAACTATAGATACCCATTAACATTCCGATACTATGATACTTATGATAAAAAAATTATATCTTGTACTTTTAAAGTGCCGAAATATTTATACTTATAATTCATTAAATTGTATTTAGGAAACTATAGTAAAGGTTGGTTGTGCTCTAGTATTATGAATAACTTTACAAGTATTACATTTAATATATAATTTGTGGCATAAATTTAACTCAAAAGTTAAAAGTATCAATAATTTATCAACAAATCTAAAAGATTTTGATATATTTATATAAAACAATTTTTTTTTAAATAAATAATAAAATGTTACCGTGTAGGATCATACCGGCTTGGGATAAAATTCTTCTTACCTTGAAAACAGTACATCGTATTTTTAAATTTTTGTGATTACCGTAAAATCATTATAGTAATAAATTAAACAAAATATTCGTAAGATAAAAAATCTTTTTAAAAAAACTAAAGGCCGTATTCATAATCGGTGTTTAAGATTAATTAGTTTCTGTTGATACTTTTGAAAACTTAAAACTGAATACAGCTGTTTAATACTTTAATAGACTATTTACTATCCTATTCGAAAACGAGATTATTTACGCCTTTACATATTATTATTATGCATCACAAAAAAATATGGTTATTCATTGTAATTTGTAACATCACATGTGCACCGTCACTCAGCAAACATAAATCGAATAATAAGAATCTTTCTCTGTGTATTACCATTCTCACATTTCTCACGTAATACCGTATTTTAGCGGGAAAGTCTTACTGGCTCATACACGGACGTCCAACTTATGCCGTTACACCCGTAGAATGTTATATAGTTTTAGCCTATTCGAAATCGTGTTTTTTTTTTTTTTGTTTAAATCAATTTTACGAATAATATTTTAACAATACAACAATGCACTTGTAATATGTTAGGCAAAAATATTATAATATAAAAGGTGCTACTTACTACGATATGTTTTCATGGATTCTAAAAGATATTATATATGGAAGTTATTTTACAGTTAACACCAATTATTAAGAGTTAAACATAATATAAACCAACATGCGTCAAACACTCAAACCTAATAACACCAAACCGATAATATATATAATATAATAGATTATAAACCAAAACATTTTGTAAAACCTTAATATTATTTAACAAAATATAATTTTGATCAATTATAATATATCTATGGACTATAAACACACATATAATAATTAATTGTAAAAATATGTGGTTTTCCGCCAACCTATTCAATGTCTAATGCATTTTTGTCGCGTCATTGTCACGTTTCAACGTTTGATCTATTTGTTAGGAATGGTCTAGTCAGAGACAGTCGTCAGACGATACCGTCAAGTGTCTGGCCGAAATTTAATTTGACAAAAAAAAAAAAGTAAAATGTAACGTTTACCAGTTTGTCCTACCGTCTACGATTCACAATACCCGAATGTAAGATTAAAAGATATTTATTTTATGGTACAACCATCAACTATTATTATTATATTACTATTCTATATATAACAGCTGATTGTTTAAGTAGGTATAGGTACATTCAATTATAGACTATATCAATAGAATAAGATAAAGAAATAAGACATTAAAGAATAGCCAATATATCATAATTAGGTTTAACTATTGTAAGACTGATTCAATTTAATTTGAATCGACACCATGTAGGTATATAATTAAAAACATTTAATAATTTATATATGAATTATTGATATAATACCAGAAAAAGCGATAAAATATAGATGCCATTACACCAACTAAACCGTTGACAGATTACTGTTATTAAGATAGGTACATAATATACAGGTAATAATAAAGTCTAAGAAACTGATCAAAAATCTAAACATAAATTATGCCATCTAAGTCTTTAATAATATATTATTATACGATAATTTAAAGATTAAATAAGAACATTTGAAAGTGTCACCACTGGGTGCTTCTTTCTTCAAATAAATTCATGTTTTTTTTTACTCTTAACCTATACGTTTATAATAATCAAAATATTCTGTTCTAAAATATCCAGAGTTAAAATAATCAATAGATAGGACAATAAGTATCCAACTAAAGACAAGTTGAAAATAGGCTGTTTAAAAATAATAAAAAATTATACTAATTATTTACATATTTAAATAATTTGCCTCTTCAAACAAATATAATTATCCATAATATATTAAGGAAAATTACAAAAAAATAAACTACCATATTATTATAATAATTGCTATTGAATTTAAAAAAATGTCTACTAATTTTTGCCATCAAGAAAAAGTATTTTAAGTTTTTCTTGCATCGTTAAATATGTTGGTTTTTTATGTATATTATGGATCTAACGTCCCCAACTCTCATTGAGCATCTTTTGTTTTGTCATTTGCAATATCTATCCGTATTTTTTTTTATTAGTACTTGGGTGATTAGGTATGTGTTACATTAAAAATTATGTATGAGTAGAGAAAGAAAAAAATCACTCAGTATATAGTGTAATTATTAGTTTATAATATTGACACTAAAAGTACTTGTGATATAAAAAAGAATAATGTGATTACTATTAATGTTCTCTAATTAGACAGGCTATTTCAATTTTTTTAATTTGGGATATTTTGTTCTATCCGTTGGATATTTTGGCCTCAAACAGTATTTTCGTACAGTATAATCTATCCCATTTTCGTATCGTATAATTTTAGATAAAAATTATCGTATCTCAAAAGATTTTAAAATATAAATATTTTTTGGGTATGTATTATAACATAGGTAGTATAATGTATCATTAATTTTAAATTGTGCTCAATAATAATGACTTTACGAGTTATATGGATTTATGATATTTATTGTAAATGTATATAATTATGATTAGTATAGACCTAGTAAAAAGGCAATAATTTAAGGCAATACTTGCTTATAAAATAAATTGTGTCAAACAAATAATTGATCAAGTCAAATAACATGTAGTTTATTTTTATTTTTATTATTAGTGTTCTATTTACAATAAACTACCATTTATCATTACTATCTGTACAAGATCAAGTTATACATTGGGACATTGGGTCATGTTGTTTAAAATTGTATAAATATGAAGGTAGTAGGTATCTAACAGCCTCTACAGATGCCTTTGTCCATCATGAATAGTTAAGTACTTACTAAAAATCCATTCGTGCTTGAAGGCTATAGCTATGGAATACCATCTCTTATTCTCTTCTTATAATCTCTTCTATATAGTTTATTGAAGTCGTAAGAATAAGTTTATTCTCTAATATATTTAGTCCTTACATATCTGTATAATTAATTCTCCATCATCACTAATCTTACACTACAAATTCTACTTGACAAATTCTCTAGCCAATGAAAACACCCATAGAATAATTAACTTTTAATATAACCCTTTTATAATCATTTTAATATTTCAGTATATTCATAACAGCATCTATATAACATATTTATTTATATACACATTTAAAAGTGTACTCAATTTGATTAAATCGATAATATTACGCACCCAATAATGTGTAATATAGGTACCTAATATGCAATAACAATAATTTAACAAATAGGTGCCTATGTAAAATAAATACGGGTACGAAATTAAAATTCAACCATATGTCTATGACCGTATCTAACTATGGGTTTTCATTTTATAAATTCATGAGGCAGTTGTTTAAAATATATTCGAGTTTAAATTCCTGAACGTCTATTAGAGATATTTCTATAGAGTCAAACATTACAAAATGTGATGGCCGGCGAAGAGGTTTTAATGACGTGTTTGTCATTTAGAGAAGATTATTATTATTATGTTCATAAGAACCCGTCCCGTTAATTTATATAAATAAATAAATAATATTAAAATATATATATCATATAAGATTATAAGAAGATCACAATAGGAACGTATATTGACTATATCATACATAAGAAAGAAATTTACATTTATATAGATAACCAAGTTTCCTGTAATTCTATTTTTCATATAATATTAATAAAATTAATTTTTATTATTACATTTTTAATAAACAGATACAACTTTACTATACGTTTTAAATTTAACCGTAATATTTGAAATAAATTAAGTATGTACAATAAACTATAATTTATATATACTTTTTATGTACCTATTTTAATTAGTATACGTTTTATTTCAATTTAATCAACTTACTTTTATCGCCATAATGAAACAAAAAATCTTGAAGAAATTTAAAATCATTTTATTCAAATTCTGTTGTAACCGAAATTGTTTAGGTGGGTATATGATTTTTTTTGTCACTTCCAATAATTTAATTAATTATATAAACTCATTTAAAATATTTAGATGATTTTTTTGCAATGTTATAGTAACGTGTATAACTACAGAGGTGTAAGACATAGTTCGTAAATACTACGACCCATTCGGTCGCGCACAACACACTGTTCGGTCAGGAAAACTGATCATAACCTGAGTAGCCTGTGCGACTCTGTCATCCCCACTGAATTTTCATAACAGCGTTTGCACTCTTTTCTCTTGAGAACAGTAAAAAGTATCTTCAAAATAACATATTGTATTTTATATCGTTATATCACGCCCTGGACTTATATGTATAGTCACTGTTATAGGTGCCTAATAAATAATATTTTAATATCAAAATTAAATGTATGCAGATGTGATTCAAAAAATTTATAAGCCCAGCTATTCCTCCCAAATTAATATACCATTGATATAATAAAGTTTGAATATATAATTTTTATAGTGTGGGTAAACAACATTCTTCGAGATCATCCTACGAATAAACAAGAAAAACGCAGAGAATTGCTTATATACGATTGGATAGGTACTTTACGCTATATAGTATAATATATTACAAAAGTTAAATGTTTATTATTTAATAGGTATATTTACTACTTGAATAACTTAAGCATTTACTACGTGATAAAATAACACATAGGTACAAATTTAAGAATGCACAATAAATATTGTGATAAATCAAATTATATTATAATTAATTGTCTTACCCGATTGAATTAAATATTAAAAACCCTATTTCATTAAAATAAAACAAGCTGTAATAGGTATAATATTGTAAATTTCAATTTCAAAACGGTAAATGGAGATAAGGACAAACGTCATACACTTTTAAGTACCTACACAAAACGGTTTTTAGTACAAATCTGCATCTGGGTAAATTATTTTATAGAACTAAATACTAATGTTAATTTATAGAGGTTAAAAATACAAAAGTTTGCATGTATAACGTGTGAAAATATGGTACATTGCTACTTTGATAATACTTTTGATTAACATGAAATTTCACACTATTTTAATTATATACCGGGTATGTGAATATTTAATTACAAATTGTGTATAGATACATATAATGTAGGACAACCATCGTTAATTTCTCATAAGTAGAACTATATTATGAAAATTACAATATAAATATTTATATTTTATTAAAATCATATAATAGTTGATATTGTCCGCATGTATAAATTCAAGGAAAAAAGTAAGACTTCGCATTACTTCAATATTTTTGTTAACTACAATTTGTATACTATTATATTTTATTAAATTAATTTTAATAAAATATTCTAAACGGAGTGATGAAAGTATTTATTTTATGACATAATTTTGGACTCCGGAAGTCCTAAGGACCTTATCGCCATTTGTAACCTGATGAATGATTATAATTGATTGATGTACCTTTAAAGACAAATTACTAGCTATGTATCATTTAATATTTGATTATTAGGTATTATAAACTATAAAAAATAAACTCTTATTTTAATATTTAGAAATAACTTAGAATTATAATATTTTTTTGTATTATCCTTAATAATTGTATGGTTACAATATTTTACACATAAATAATAATAAAAAAAACTTAATTCGCATATCAAGTTTTTTCAATTCAATGAATTTCCGTTTTAAATCATTGAACTTCAAACAACCAATAATACGTATATACAGAGTTTTCAGCAAAAAAAATAAACATACTATACAAATTATTAAGCGTGAAAATGGCATGTAAAACCAATGTATTCCTAAAAATAAATATAAATATACCTACGTTTTTTAATAACTAGACAAATCATATAGGTATTTAAATATTTAATAATAAATATTTAATAATTGTTATTCTAAATTAATCATATATTCATTTTGATTAAGTTATTTTATAGCTTACAATTATAAATGCACTAAAAAAAAATATACATAATATGGTGACAGTAGGTACTTAATATCGAAGAAAAACTGTATGTTACAGAATAGAGATGCCATATTATACTATACCTATTAGTATATTACATTATTATACTACTATATAGTACAGTCACATATCAATAATTGTTCTTATTTAAATGTATAAGTCATACGGTTATAATATATCTATTAATTTTAATATAAATTTATAATATACTTGTCCACTTGGGTGGTGTACATAAAAATATAAAATATTCATACCAACCTGCTATTATAATACCATTTGTTCTAAGTCTTGAATCTTGATGCCTAATAAAATTATTATATTCTCTTTAATACAAACTATAATTGTTGATTATTCGGATAATAATCATATAGTTGATGTTTAAACAATAAAATAAAATAAATAAATAATTTATAATGTTAACTATTATTATATTTGTATGGATATTATATATATATATTAATTGTTAAAATCTATAAATCTTTATAATTTTTATAAATAAATTTTTTTGATTGTTTTAAATGTACGGGCACTATAATAATATGATAACTCTGTAATACGTATACGGATCCAATAATTTTTAAACTATAAATAATAAACAAAAAAGCGCTTACAGATAAGTAATATACTATAATTGTATATTTGTCACTGAGGTGAGTGCTTTGATTTTCCAAGAAATAAAATGCTAATAATTAACAAAATATTTTTTTTATTCGAAAAAATATTGTATGTTACATGGTATACAAAAGCCCAAATGTGTAGGTCCATATGTAGGTCATAATGTGTATATATATATCAGTCATCTATACTTTTGTTGTGTCGAGGCAATAATATAATGTATATTATAAGTAGGTATATACAAATGTACCTGGGTACAATTGATTTATAGCATTTTTTTTTTACAACTGGACTCATTGATGTCGAACGACTAGTTTTAAATCTGAAAAAATAATCACGGTCATGACACATAACACATACACATCTAAATAAGCTAACTATACGTACAGATACATGATACATCTAACACCGTAGATAATACTGCTAAGAGTAGGTATTCTGCAATACAATCAAATCGATCTAATTCCGATGTTAGGGGAGATATAAAAATAAGCTAATAGAATTAAATGCTCACCTATATATCATTATATCAACTAAACAGACAGTAAATAAATTAAATTGAATAGAAATGTTGATCAATTGTAAACATATTTAAACACCTCAGTAAAAATATACCTATACTGTTGGTACAAAATTACTAATCTTGACGATGATTTTTAAGCTCCACTTTAATAATATTTACTAATATTATTGTTAAAATTATTATTGTTATTAGTTATTATTATTTAATTATAATAGTTCAACGTTTAATAAATATTACAAAATGATTAAAACTAAAATTTTTAAAATGCTAGGTTGATAAAAATTGAATTGCAGTTCATTGCCACTACAAAAGATCGTTCATAGAAGCGCTAAAGTGTAGGTACTTTATTTTTATCTCTATTTTATCGGTTATTATTAAAATAACAATACCTATCAGTGGCATAGTTAGCCCTGGGCTAGAGGGGTTAGCGGCCCCAGCCCCTTCGACATTTTAAAATTTTTAAATGTTTTCATTGTACTATGAACGTGTGTATGACTCGTGTAAATTATGTATTAAAATTGTATTTTGTATGAAGGTTGCTGCAAAAGTCTAAAATGTTATATATATCAACGACATCAGCATATCTAACTTGCACGAATCTATATAATAATAAACAACTGTAATAATATTGTATTTTATAAAGTGTACCTAATACTTAATAATTATGAATAATTATTATCTTTTTATAGAATAAAAAACATCCATTTTATATTTTCATTTGTAAATATTGTTTGACATATTTTTGTGTTGTTCTTGAGACAAGGGAGTTTTTGCCAACATTAAATGAAAATTATGCGCAATGTGAATTTTCAAATTGTAGGTATAGGTACCTTGTATAATTTTTTACTTAATCGCATAAATGGACTTTTTTAAACTCTATCGTTATAAGTTGTCACGACATCACATCATACTAGTTTAAAACTTGACCGATATTTTATTATAAAAATGTGTAAAATGTATACTAACAAGTTTGAATAATATTAAGCGCCTTTATTAAAAAAATAGGGTTAAATTGATCTCGGTAAATGTTTGAATAATTTGAAAATATAACTTATAAGGTCGGCATGAGATTAGGATACCTTTATATTAATTGTACACTCGGCTGTAACCTATATCAGCTAAGTGCATGGTGAAAGGTTGAATCGGCCCCAAATTTTTTCCCTATATAAAATTACCATTCCGTATAGATAGTGGGTACCTATAACTTATACAAGTAAACGCTTCAAGATTTATTCTGCAGGCGACAAAAAAGGATATAATATCGTGCATAAATTAAAAATTTGCAGGTACCTACCTATATAGGTAAACCGTAAAGGCGTACCTAAACAAGTTTAACAGTAAATATTAGTGCGTGAAATGTAAGTAGGTATATTTGTAAAGTGTATTAATAGATTAGTACAAAAATATTACATCAATTACGTGAAATAAATTAGTCATATAGAAAAAATATATTTGACCTCAATACCTAAACATCATCTTTAACGTGGTTATTTCACGATCCGAATCAATGCACTCGAAGGTTATTTATATTTCAAAATACCTTTCATCGTAACATAAAAGGTGTTAAGTATACTCTGCATTTTATACTAATTGTTTTTGTAGTTGCGTGGCTATAAGCAGTTAGTACTCGTATTGTGGCATGTTTTCATAAGGATAACTGTAGCTCGGTTTGAATGGTCTCCATCCGTAATGATCAGATAGCGGATCATATACGACGTCCTGATTGTTTACCGCAGTCCTCAGTAACGCATTGTTGTTGATGTTGTTCGACTCGAAAGCCTCTCGTGGCTGGGAAGCCATTAATTTCTTGTCAAATATCAAGCATTGCACCAAACTCAACGGACAACACCACAAGTAAATCAATATTTCTAAAAAACAGATTTCTAAATAATTACTTTACTCATCTAACACCCAAAAATTACTATAGGTATAAATTTACAGGTTTTTTTTATAGATTTAATTTAAATTCTGACATAAGTTTCATTATTATATCATTGGATTATTGACTGTTGTTATTTTCTTAAAGTATAAAAACATTTAACCCTTTCTTTGGTAATAAATTATTAAATGTTGACTATTTTTTTTATTAAAAACATAGGTATTTTGTAAGAATTGTTTTATAAGTTATAATAAATGTGTATGTAGTGACTTGGTGTGGCGCGGTGTCTGATGTTCTCTGAGTACCAGCACCGCACGGTGCTATTAGTTCCCGGATGGGTGACCAACCGGCAACCGGGTTCTAAGTGGAAAATCCTTGCCACACATACACGTGCAGTTCTAAACCAACTATACCCTCCCCCCACAGTAATAAAACCTACTAATTACCACCTAACCTATATAGTACATACCTATATTCTATTTTAATTTATGTTACCTAACTTAATATTATTTATTATAGGTGGTTATACATGTACAAGTCATTTTATAAGCTTTCTATATAAATTATATATTTATTTATAAAGAATGATTATATTAATAATACATTTATTTTTAAATACTTACGTAAAAGAAATACCCCAATTACTGAAATAAAAATTAGGAATAAGAAATCCAACACATTCATTTTTATTAAAATCATAGATGTTATAACCATGTAAAATATGATGAGCAATCTTATGAATTCCAGAATTATGTATGGTAGTAAAAAAGTAATTGATCTCTAAAAATAATGAATAATGAATATTAAAATACAAATTATTTTTTTATGTATAATAATATTTAATAAGGTACCTTAAAAGCTCCGTATATTAACGCAAAACAACTAATAGTATGGAACAAAAAGTAAATCATAATGTTTATAATATAATTCCGTGGATCTATATAAAAAAAAAAGTAATAAAACATAATAATACATAGGATACTTGTCAAACATGCTCATTAGTCATTAGGTAATTTATTTACCACACATTGAGTATTTATTATTTTAATTCTTATAATATTGTATATGTAACCTATCCGTTGTTTATATCGTTTCAAGTCTGTTCAATTTCTTAATTATTTTTAATTTTACCATCTAGGTTGAATAATCAATACCATATGCCATATGGTATATATATATTGTGATTCAAGTGCGGGAAGTGTGCTTTTTTATTTTATCAATTGTCTTCCCGCCTCACGAGCAGCTACACGTACCTAACTATTTCTTGTCATGCTTCTGCCGCCTTCGATAACATCTCTATCGATATTATGGTAATCCATAATTAACTTACCGTTCTCGCACAACTGTCTCATATAGTACTTAAGTAACCTATACCTAAGCTAGTATTTGATAAACAATTAATATATCAGACAAAACTTATAGAAACATACGTGTATCTTATTTGGACAAAAAATTTCCGATCTATATGTAACATTGTACAGCCTGAAAAGGTAATTTCCCAATGCTTCGACCGGCATTCAAAATTAAAATGTCTGTGCAGGTGTTATAAAAAGTATACTTAACTAGGACCTATACTTTAATTTATTTTAAAATGTCAAATTGTAACCTTTTTCAACTGCTTTCAAAATCTCTGTCGTATAAATCATGTTATTTGAGTGAAGCAGTTTATTGATTTCGCGAGAAATGGTATCTGTCATACTTAAACTCAGAACGCAAACAATTTCGAATACAATTGACTGTATCTAAAACAAAATATCCACAACTTAAATCATTAATTTAGTTTACAGTTTTGTATTGCATTCATCTTTTTTGCATGAAAACAAAATACTTTTAGGGCTTGTAGGACATCCAGGTATAGAAAGCCTGTGGCTGGGTGCGCAAGAAGAATCAATGACAAAAAACTACTGGGAATGAGACCTAATCAATATGCACCAACTAGATTCCCTTCGAACAAAATAATGTTGAAGAAAATCGAAGCAGTATTATACCCCAAATGGTGATGACAGACACAAAAAAATTTTAAAAACACACATAATTGTAAAATCAATACATTCATCGCTCCGCTAAGAATCTAAAAATAAACTTTTTACACATAAATACATACATTTTTGAAAAAACAACAATAACGATTTATTCATATACAAATGGGCAATCTCATACCTATTTTAAGTTAGTTACATTAGTTCAAATACATTGGTCCTTTTCCCAATATTACTAAAAAGTAAAAATACTAAAAATGATGATTGGGAAAGTAATAATAATAATAAGTAATAGAAAATGTTGATTAATTTTGATTAAGAAGTCATCAATGGTAATAAAGGAAATTTATATTATACTAAAATGTTCAAATCAAAGCCCCGTATCTTTATTTTTTATTATATTAATTTTTAACCGAAAGTTATTAGGTGTAGATTATAGCTTTCAAATGATAAATAATCATCGGTAATAATGTAATATATGCCTATATATATAGTTAATTGAGTGTACATAATAATACAGAATAAGAATATAATAACCCCAAAATCTTACAAAACCATTATCATGGGTTGTCCGTGGATTATCAGTTTATCACCTATTATCCGTATAATATCTATGCAAAGTTTTCAATAACTTGAAGTTTCGAAAATTACTTATTCAAATTTTGATTTAGATACATCAAACTGTAAAAAAATCATCTGCTTAACAATTTACAGGAAAAAGTATGGTTCTCATTTGAAAAGATAAGTTGGCATCGGCACAGGACCCTTCTTAAATGGTATAGTATTCCAAAAATTTCAAAATGGGATGGGTTATCTACTTAAAAGTTCTAAAAATCAAAACTTGGAAAAATCTACAAGAAAATGTGGTAGTGAGAACTGAGCATGCTTAGTGAATCACCTTGTAATAGTCTACCTAATGTAAATACAGTAGAACCTCGATTAACCGTCAGTCTAGTTCTGAGGGCCAGAGCTTTGACGGATAATTTAAAAGACGGTTAAGCGAGCAACAAACATTTTTTTAAACATACATACAATATATTATTATTTATTATTTTTTTAATAATTATGAAATGCATATTGATATAATTAGGTGCTATTACTTAATGGTACATTACTACATTACTATTATTATTTTTTAATTTATTAAAAAAATTTTATCATCTACAATTACATACATACTTAACAAATATTTTAAAAATCGGTTAGGTTAAAATTTTACTGCAACGCGCAAGTAGTCCGTGCAAGTGTGGCGAGACGGTTTATCGGTAATAAACGGATAATCGAAGTTCTACTGTAGGTTTATATTATATTATGTTATACCTATTAGAGCATGTCCTTAGACACAGGTGTGATATGGAGGATGGTCCCCCCATGACTTTGTTTCAGATTCTGAGCAGAGCGATAATTGTATTAATTTTACAATGATATATGTTTTTTTTTGTCCGTCGCCACCTTTTGTAGAGCATTTAAAATGCTTCGATTTTCCAAAGAGGTAAACTAGGTAGGTATCTAGTTGGTATTTCGGGGAAAAGTTCACCAAAAGGAAAAAATGAAAAATTCTCAGTAGAGAGACTCTTTCGAAAGAGTCGGGGGGGGGGGGCGGTAAGGAAAACCGGAGATTTTTAAGCAAAACTAGTTTTCTAAAAAATTGATTTTGTTATTTGGCGTAACTCTAAAAAAAACCTTACAGTTGATAAATTTTATATTACTATTTTCCAGTGTTTGGAACGTTCATTAAAATAGTGAACGCGTTCACGTTCACGTTCATTGTCCAATAAAATGAAGGCGTTCATTAAAAAAATATAAGAACACGTTCACGTTCACGTTCGTTGAAAAAAAGTTCATTTCACGTTCAGTTTTTTCTAATATTATTGTTGCAATATTTTTAGTTCTTATTACGGAGTACGGACCTTATATTCCAAAACCATGTTCTGGAGTGATAAGAATGAGTGATAACTTCCAAGAAAAATACGCGACCGTCTTGGCAATATCTTGCACTCTTAGATCATATAAAATTTGTATATTATGATCTAAGCTTGTAAATCATGTTTTTGCGTAATTCTTCACGTACCTAATCACGCATAATCTCATTAGTTATTTCATATTTCAATATTTGGCCGTATGGAATATCATTGATAATAATATTTATTACTATTTACTATCACTTTTCTTTTTTATCAAATGAACGTTAAATGAACGAAAAAGTCGTTCGTGTTCGTGTCCCTCGATTGAACGCGTCCATGTCTCGTTCACATAAAATAGAACGCGTTCTTTCCAAACACTGCTATTTTCTATGCGCAATAAAAGTTCAAAATATTTTGACTCTTTTTTTAACAATATATACCTAGGCAGAAAAAATTTACTATTTTTTTAGTTTTATTTAAAAATGGTCCATACATTTTTTTTCGCTGGGTCAAAAAACTTAAAAATCTTATAGGTACAAGGTTTCTCATAAGTTGTTGTTATGGGAAATTGAAAAAATAAGTTGAACGTAATCATCCACAGTATTTTTTTATGAGCTTCTGAAGTTCGACATTGGATGTTCAGTGTTCACTCTTAAGTTAACAAAATCTCATAGGAATTTTATTATTTTATTGTAATTCAAAAACGACAAAAACTAACAACCGTAGGTATCTACTTGACATTTTCACCAAATGTTTTAATCTCATTATTTCCCATCATGCATGAAAATATAAAATTTTCAAAATATTTTGATTCATTTTGAGCAATTAACAGAAATTACATTTTTTTTTAGTTTTTTTATTTAGTTTTTCACCTAACCTGATGGGTACCTGTGTAGGTATATATATTCACCTATTTATAGGTATATAATCATATAAAGACTAGAATGTACCTACTCACATCATAAATGGAACCTAGGTAGGATGTTTTTATTCTAGGTATAATATTATAATAAAACACTTACTATGGATATTAATCCGACGATGATGGTGCCGAGACGTAAGGGCAACCATGTACAAAATGTATACATCAACGGCATTTTGCATTAATTGAAACGTGAGCATCACCATTGAACTGAAATCATTAGAACAACATGAACAGCTTAATATCTGTATAGGTGTACCACAGAATATTCCGACACAATATTGTTCAATTGTTGTGTAGTATAGAGTATTTACTATTAGGGTATATATTTTATTATACAACAAAGATAGGTACCCAGGTAGGTAGTTATAGGTACGTACACTATACACGATACGCCCATATAATATTTTATACATTTCCGTAATTGAGTATAATATTGATTTACTAATTATATACATAATTCATATAAATACGAATATGACATGTTTAAATAATTGAATAACGACTGATCCCAACCAAGATAATGGACAACACTCTATTTAATATCACAATAATTCGTAACCTTCGATACCTACACCGCAGTTCAGCTTTAGTCACAAACCCTGCACAAATCAGAATTATTATATTTATTTAGAACTGTTCCATTATACCAGAGCTGATGTGGAACCCGAATAAAGGTTTGGCCGAGCCAAACCTAATTTAGCCATTACAACAATTAATTAATAACCTTATGTACCGATAGGCGATTACCTATCCGAAGTTAAAGGTACCTGCGTGGTAGGTATGTATAAATGTATAATGGTTTAATGTATATTATGTACTCGATATACTAAGTAAACGTCTGTGCTGTAGACATCAGTAACTAGTATGCAAGTAGGTATAGGGTTACCTATCTGTACTTACATTCAACGAGTAAGCTTTTTATACTTTTCTATCTTAAAAATTGACTGATTGAGAGAGAGAGAGAGTAGAAGTTTCGATTTAATCACGTATTCATTGCATTTTTTTACAATATAGGTGTCCATGTGATTTCATATGATCTGTTGAAACCTACTCCCACTCAATCAATTTTCAAGATGAAAAAAAACTTATATTAAAAAACAACTTAAATCGAAAAGAGGGATACATTAAAAAAAAATTAGTTTATTATGCAAATGCGTGAAAAAGAGTAAAAAATTTGAATTTTTCAAAAAAGAGTAGTTTTATTGAATATTAAGTTTTTTATACAGTAAAAAACACCCCGAATCAAATTCAAGGTCACGTGTTTGAAATATCTCATTACCTTTGTTGTTGAATGTACTGCATTAGGTAGGTACCATATTATAATATACATACCTACCAATACTTATACCAATTATTTTAATTTCTAAACTACCTAATTACTAGTTAAAAAACATAGGCTAAGTAGGCTAGTTGTACTAATTTTATAATTGATACCTAGTTAGTTTTAATATTTTTTCCAATTTCTATCGGTTTTTTCCTGTGAACACTATTTTCTGATAGTAAAATAACTCTGAAAATTGCATGTTGTATACTTGTACCTGATCAGGTTTGTTATTTATATAGAGATTTGGGCATAATATTTTTGGAGTTTGAATAAGTATTATTTAAATTTTTCAACCATTTTCCTAATTATTAAAGCTATTTATCTGCAGAAAATACTAAGATATATAAGTGTCGTTTTAAACAAGCATTTCTCAAAATCATTATTTAAATGTAACAGTTGATCATTGACCACTCTTACATTTATAATTGTGAGCGAAAAAAGACTAGTGTAACTGTATTTTTACAGAATTTAACCATGACTTAAAATATACTAGTGTAAAAAGTTAAAATTCTTACTAATATAGTGATTACTGATTTTATTTTAAATGTAAATTTTTACTATTTATTCTAAAAACCATAGCTAGGCTCTGGCAAGAACGTTCTTACAAGAGGCGTAATATTGCCAAACCAGTAACCATAGCTTCATGGGAAAAATATTTAATTAGTTTCAGGGCTGGAAGTGGTTAAAGCTATTTAAAAAAGTGATTGAATTTAATCAATAAAATTACCTAGTAAGTTTCCTACAATATAAGACTTATTTTCTAAATAAATGACTAGAAACAACTCAATTTCAAAAAAGTAAATTATTTTTAGCCTTGTAGTTGGTAAAATAAATAAATTAAGAGCACAAATTTAGTTTATTGCCTGGTGTGTTATGGTTCTACTACAGCTTTTACAAAAATTATTTCACTCATAACAAAGTTATATTTCAAATAATTAAAAGGTATAATGACCATTATCTCGAAGAATAAGTAAAAAAAACAATGAAATTATTTATATTTCTAGTATTAAAAACAACATAACATTCAACAAAATTGCTTTATTCTGTTTATTTAACATCAAAACTGAAATTAAATAGTTAGTAACAATGAAGAAACTAAAGTACATTTGAACAATGTATAAATTATAATGGTTCAGCTTTTTTAAAAATTGAACTAATGATTTTTTCATCCTTGTTAACTGTTATTACTTCACTATTTTCTTTTGGTTTGCTGTAAAATTTAAAATTATTTTTTATACTGATTTACCATACTATTATTTTTAGAAATTATTTACCTGTTTCCTGACCACAAACCATGTTTATTGACAAATAATAATATCATCAAGGCTGGTAAATGTATAAGTGAAAATCTAAATAAGTTACGTGAAGTCTTACTGTCAGAATTTTGATGAAATTTCCAAGCTGTCAAAAAAAAAAATTATTTTAAATATTATTATGCATAAATATAATTATAACATTAAATGTTCTTAACACAAACACCAAATATACATACCTAAGTACACAAAATAAGCATTTAATGGAGAAACAGCAATTGAAAAATAAATGTTGGTCAATTCACATAATGGTGCTGCACAACACAAACCAAAAATTCCAATAGTGTAGCGTAATGCTGTTCTTCTACATAAACCTTTGTCATAAAAAAAATACATAAATATTAAACAAATTAATATTTTATACTTTTCTTTTTGATTATAAGGAAAATATATCAATTTATTTAAACCTGGATTAGTAACAGACATCATTCTATAACCCGCTCTTGAGTAATCTGGTCGAAGGTTCCAGGAAAGTGCATTAAAATGTGGGAATTGCCATGCATAAAGTAGACCAGCGAGTAATAAACCGCCAGAGTCTATCACACCACCCGTACAACCTGCCCATCCCATTAACGGTGGAATAGCACCAACTAGAAATAGAACAATGCATTATATAATGATTAATACACAAGATTTAAAATAATAAATAAATAAAACAACACTACAAAATATAAAACAATATTTAATATTTTATTACCTACTGAACCAATCCATGTATTTAAAATACTTAGACGTTTCATTGGTGTATAAATGGATGTGTATAAAAACAGATTTGCAGCACCCAAGGCAGCAGTTACAGGATTTACGCCATAATATAAAGTTACTAATCCCAATGATCCACTAACTGCCGCAAACGTAAGAGCATGTATTGGTCTACAAAATTAATATTAAATTATAATCTAACAAAGTAACTAAGTAATATCAGTTTTTGGTAAAACATATATAATTGCCTTCTTCAAATACTATCAATATTGTTCATTATTATTTAAAATCTTAAGTATAATACAAACTATCATCAGATTAATAATCACCACCACAGTAAGTGATTTACAATAAACCTAATAATAATACAAACTTAAGTGTTTTAAGTAGATTTAACAACCATGATAATGATTATATGGTATAATTTAGTATTCTAATCTTATTAGAATTATAAAACGATTACTACAATTGAATATTTTGTAATGAAAACTATACATATTTCAATTAATACAGTGCACGCCGCTTATAAGACTCACGGATATAAGGTTCATGCGCTTATTAGACTCAAAATCGTCTGGAAAGGTCCGGACGTATTTAAATACATTATAAAAATTGTACATAATAAAAGACTCAATTTTTGTAAAAAGAATGGTAGGAAATAAATATTTTTGGTTACCACAAATTACATATGTTTTTTGGGGTATAACTGGTTTCAAATTCAAGCATCATAATGTGTGTATGTACTACAAATTTGAACTTATTTTAGATTTATCGCAATTATTGTTATTGTAGTGTGAGGTATAAATACACTCCTAATTACCTGGCACAGCTATCGTAATCAATAATCGATATATAATTTATAATTTTTTATTAATATGTAATCATTTTTATAATAGTATAATTTTAGTTTTTTAATCATAATTTTTTCACCCATTCTCTAATAAGTATTATGTAATATGTATTAAAGAAGATTTAAATAAAAGCAAAATATGTAGTAAAATAAAATTCATAAATATGTGATGAACATTTTTGTTTTTTTTTTTCCCACTATAAGATTCATTTTTTCGCCTATAAGATTCATTCGGTTATAAGACTGTTTGTGCTGGTCTCAAAGTGAATCTTATAAGCGGTGTCCACTGTATATACCTGCCATTGATTGAAATGAATAGTTCAATTTAACACTATAAAATATTAATATCTTGGCGACTCGTGCAACAACACATGCCAAATACTGCCAAGGCTCTTGAACAAGATAACCAATAACTAACCATAGCAACAAATATTAATTGTCATTTGTCATATTTGAATCTTAGTCATGCCAACTATATTATTTAATAAAATCTTGACAGTTTATACTTTAAAGCAAGGGTCGGCAACCTTTTAACCTAAACAGCCCATAATTTTTTTCAGTTTTTCATTGAGGGGCGCATACAAAATTAAAATACTATAAAATATAATTTTAACATATAATACTAATGTATTTATGGGTAGCAACAATCATATTATGAGCTTAACATTGTAGTAGTCATTATTAACTAATTTTTAATTAAATACATAAGTAGAAAAATTTTTAAAATTTTAAAGTTTAAAAATAATTATTAATTAATTCTTGAGCTCATAACTTATCTCACATTGTTATATAATAGTCTTGATTCAATTTTATTTATAAGAATTTAAGATATAAAATTAAAATTGAACACCATAAAATATATTTGGAGGGATGCAGCAAAAGGTTCCGAGGGCTGCGGGTTGCCGGTGCCTGCTTTAAAGCATAGGCTATTATTTTTTTAATAATAAAAGTAAGTTCTATACTAAATCATACCATTGAACATAACATCGTATATAAAACTTAAAAATTAGTGTTAGTTATTCTAGACGTTTTATAGGCTTGAATTGATAATTTATACATGTACTAAAATAAAATTGTTAAATTTGTTTGATTATTTCTTACGTTAATATGCCTCGGACAAGTAACCGATTCTTAGTTCTAGACATTTGAGCATCAAATGGAACTTCATGATATTGATTAATAGAATTTGCTGCTCCAGATACCATACCAGTACCAGCACTGCAAAGTATGAATGTTACTAAGTCAAATGGAGCAGGTGCCATCGCATAACCAGCCATAGTTGTTACAACCACCAAACCTAATAAAATAAAATATAATTTATAACATAACATAATATTGTGCAATAAACATTTTTACTTGTCAGTCGACTTTTTGAAAGTTTTAAATAATGTTGGTGTAAATCTTTCAAATCTATTCTCGATTCTGTCCATTCTTTATCACTGCTAATTTTTTCAATAACTGGTTCTATTACTGTAGGTGGTCGAATGACTGACGATATGGGTAAATGCTTATCAACTGTTACGTTAGTAGCAATAAGTGGCTTTGGTTTCAATGTTGTTTGTGAAATCTATTTTAAGTCAGTATAATGAATTACTTTGTAGTTGATTACAGTGAATACTGAATTATATAAATTATTTACCTGTCTAAAAGAACATGTCAAACATGTATAGGAGTTTTTGTTGATCTGATAACCATCGCGTTGGATGGCCCTTAAAAGGCGATACATTGTGTATATTATACTTCTCTGACGGACTAAAAATCCCAATCATTTTTATTCAATGAGCCTGTAAAATAAAATTTTACACTGTGACCTCCAAAACAACATACAATGATTAAAATAAATGTCAAACAGCAAAACACCAGTTCAAACCGTCAGTCTTGAAAATATTTACATGGACTCCACGGACATACCTGAAAAAACTAGACCCATTGAACATGTGAAAATCGTGGTATTCAGACTTCAGATGTTCAAAATGTATTCGAGGTTCGAGTCAAACACAAAATATTCCAAAAAGAACTCTAATCACTGGTCTTACGAAAATCAGTCTAAAATTACGTTGTTGATAACAATTCGTTACTACAGAGTGCGATTCAATAACACGTTCCCAACTTCGCGTAGTACACTGTCGTTTTTCATCTCAACTTTTGCAAACTTTTTCATTAATAATAATATTATATAAATATATAATAGGACGTAGCATCTATTCTGTGGTATAGTATTTATTCATATTCCGTGCTCTTTGTGCAAAAACAGTGAATTAGATGAACTCGTAGACACCTTATGCCGGAACCGCTCACTACTCGACAACGTGATGAGTTCATGTCATAAGACACCCGAATACCAGATAAAATATGATAATGTCTATCAACATATCTCAATAATAATAATAATATGCGAATTTGTGATTGTAAATATTTGTAGCAAGTCTCAATATTATTGCCGTGGTGTGTGGACCGTAATTCCGTATTAATCGTGTAAAAGATCGTCATTATCAATCGTCACAAAATGGTAGTTTATGTCGTGTTCGAGATTTAAGAATACGGGATCTTCAATGTTATCCAATTCGTTTAAAAAATATTATATTATTATAGATTTTTATGTATGCAATCAAATCCCGTATATGGTTTCTGCACTGTTATAAAATAGCTTTCCGGGATCTAATAACTAACTTTTTTCTTTTGTGGTAAGTTTTCGTACATGATTATTTGTTCGAATTTATCCATAAACAAATAATGAATGAATTGAAGCCGTTATTTAAGTGCGATTGAATAACTCTCCAGATTTACTTTGGATTTTGTGTGCCAGACTTAGTGAACTTCTTCTATTTATCTATTAGAATATACAAATATCAATTATTTTAGAATCTATTTGTTGAATAAGTAAAATGGAAGTTATTGGTGATTATGAATACAACAGTGCCAATCGATTGGGACTTGGAGCTTTTGCTATTGTCTTCAAGGGCCGCTCACGAAAAGTAAGTCATTATAAAAATTATTAAGTTGATAAAAATAATTGTAAACCATGTATATGATTTAACCAACATAATATTCATAATATTATTCAAGCATTTTATTGTATACTTGTTTAAAACATTAATTACAAATTAAAATTGCATAAATATAATTTTTTTATACTATACATTTTATTTTAAATAGAAACCAGATATGGATGTAGCTGTTAAAACAATAATGAAGAAAAACATACCAAAAACTCAAAGCCTATTGAAAAAAGAAATAGATATTCTGAGGGTAAGTATTATAACATATTTTTTATTTGTCAAAACATGTCTTTAAAACACTTATCTTCACTTCTTATTTAAAATTAGAGTACTCTTAAAGTAGTAATAGTAACTTGCTTTCTATAATTGTATAATATAGTTATACAATTATGTTTTATTTATACAGCTCACTTTTTATTAACTTCATGTTCTTTCATTTGCATGGTCAGTTCCAATGATGAAGCTTCATAAGAAACAATGAGTCAGTGTACCTACATTTCTTTTAAATTTGAAAAATAATTATTGAAATTTAATTTTAGAATGACAAATTTTGTGTAGTTTCAATAAAAAATCATGATTTTCTAAGTTATTTTTGTTCTATTGAATCTCTTTACTATATCCACATTTTCAAGAGTCATTTTTTAACTAGTTAATTTATTATTTGATAGCTGTAAGCTCAATCAGTGTTTTGTATATCTAACACCCTATTTCGATCTCCCAGCGTATATCAATGTTCTAATGATTTATTTTATTTATTAACATGTAATAATATTTAATATTTTGTATTAAAATAACAAATATAATGATGTTTATTATAGAAACTAACAGTTCTTCAACACGATAATGTTGTACATCTTCTAGAATGCCTGGTAAGTTGTAATATTTTGTTAATACTATTCAATTATTTAGCTAAAAATATTGTTATTTAAAATATGTTTAGGATACTGATGATGCATTTCATTTGGTTATGGAGGTATGGATGTCAACATTCACATTAATTTAAAACTATTATTAATATAATACCTTGAATTAATATGTTGTGAATTTTTTTAGTATTGCAACGGCGGTGATTTGCAGGATTATTTAAATGGTATTTTTATGAATTTATTAATATTTGGTCAAAAAACTAATTAGTATTAGAAATTGTTTTATATAACAAAATTGTATTGTCTTAATTTTAAATATCTATAAAATTACCAAGTTTCTCACAATAAAACCTTTCTAGATATATAAATATTTATTTTTACAATTCTAAAATAGAATAAAAAAAATAAAAATTTCAGAATGATTAAAAATACTCGTTTTTTTATCAAAATAATAATATGTGAATGTTTGGATAACAGTTTAAAATTGTATTTATTTTTTTTACTTGTCTAGTTAAGGGATGCTTAAGTGAAGACACAATACAAATATTTTTAAGACAACTTGGTAAGTTATCAATTATCATTATAATACTTTGAAAAGTAAAATTAAATATTAAAATTATTTTGTATTTCAGCTGGGGCAATGTATGAATTTAATAAGCAAGGAATACTTCATAGAGACTTAAAGCCTCAAAACATCCTATTGAAGTTTTCAGGAGAAACTCGTTATCCGGAACCTAATCAAATCACTCTTAAAATTGGTAATTACTAATTAGTAATATTACTTAATGTTTTTTTTATTAAATATAAATAATAAATACATTTAAAATATTACAATATTATGGAATTTAAATTTGTGATGATTAAAAATTTAATACACTGTATACTGAATAGTTATTTATCTGTAAATACTTTTTCTTAGCTGATTTTGGGTTTGCTCGATGCTTGGACGAAGGAGTAATGGCGGCTACTATGTGTGGTTCTCCAATGTACATGGTAAATTAATATAATTTAATCTGTTTTAAAACCAGCTAAAAAATAACATTGTGATAAATAAAATTTAAGATTAATTTTTTCAATTTGTATTTGTTGATTGTATGTACAATTTAGGCTCCTGAAGTAATTATGTCATTGCAGTATGACGCAAAGGCAGATTTGTGGAGTTTAGGTACAATCATATTTCAATGTTTAGCTGGTAAAGCTCCATTCTTTGCCAATTCACCAGCAGGATTAAAACAAATTTACGAAAAAACTAGCAATTTAATGCCAAAGTATATTTGATTAACAAAATATAAAGATTTAATTAAGTACAAAATATATTTTTTTTTATTTTTAATAGAATTCCTCCAGGAACATCGTCAGATTTATCAAACTTATTGTTTGGTCTTCTTAAGAGAAATCCAAAAGATAGAATATCATTTGAAACCTTTTTTGATCATACCTTTTTAAAAATGAAACCTCCTCCAGTTACCATGCCGTCTCCACTTGCTAACAGCCCCAAAACACCATCTGTATTTTATAAAGGTCAGTTTAACAGTTTATACTATTAATAGTATTATTGTTTAAGAGGTCACTACACGGACACTTGATGTCTCAGTCTTACAAGTGCTTAAATATGCTTATATAGTGCTTATTTAGTGCTTAAATATGTCTTACAAATTTTATGCTCAGCAGATCAAGTTCAGATCCGTTAGTTTAAAAATTATAGTGAATTGTCCTTTTATAAAATGTAAAGGTAAGATTATTATCTAGGGTATCTCGGAGACCTTATTATATTTTAATTTTAAAGTGAGTTAAGAGTTAAATTTTAAATCAACGGATCTAAAAGTGATATGCCAAGAGTAAAGTTACGCACTTGTAAGACGGAGATAACAAATGTCTGTGTAGTGTCCTCTTAATAGCTAAAATAAATTAATCATTCAACTCAACATTCTAGGTTATCAATATTCTGTCAGTCCTGATCTTTCTGATGAATATGTAATAGTGCCTTCAAATATACCTGCATACCAGTAAGTCATCTAATAGAATTATGTTTTAATTAAGAATAACGAGGCAATATTAAAAAATAAAACTGATTCATGAATTAAGTATTATAAGATATTAATATATCTGCACCTAGTTATTAAATTTTAATGCTAAAAAATATTGAATAACGTATTTTTTGTTGAACAAAAAATTGTACCCATACCTTATTTATTTTTCAATTGATTGCCTCTTTAGTTATTTTGGTTTTTAATTTTATTATTATCTCTTTCCACTTCATAGGGAGAAAGACATTAGTGCTAGCCCTCCAAGACCAAGTACACTTTCAATACAAACCCAACAAGATTACAATAATCCACGATCGCCATTGAAAGTAAGTTTGTAGACACAATTAACTGAACTTTTAGATTCAGAGCACAGAGACATGATATTTATATTTATTTTAGTTTATATTTATGTGCAAAAAGGGGGGCTTAAATCTTAACAAACTTCATCAAAAATATACAAGTTATGTATTATATATTTATGTATACTTAATATATATTAACTAAATTTCTCCTACAGGATTATTCCATACTTCTAAAATAATATCAAGATATTTATATCGGTGACTATGTAGGATATGTTAAACATAACTAACTTAATCAATTGATTCCCTAACTACTAAATTGAGAACTAATATACTATTATGATAAATTGAACACAATTTCTAAAGATTAAATAATAAACTATAAAAGGTTCAATTGCTATATTGAACATTATACTGATTAGACTAAAAAGTATATTAATAAATAATGATTAATAATATATATTTATTTTTTTGTTATCCACTCTAAAATAAATTTATAAATAAATATACAAGTCACGTGTTAGGTATGTTAGTGATAACTGATAAATTATAATACTACCATCTACTCAAGGTATTTGTTTAAATATTAATTACATTACATTTGTTAATTTCTGTAATATTTAGCTAAATTAAAATTAATTAATAATGAATAACTTGCATGCATACTCTTGTGAAATAATTACAATTTGATATATTCAATATAATATATAAAAATTTAAATATTTTAGGCTGTACCTAGATCTCAGCCGATTACAATGAATCCAAGGACTGCAAAGAATATAAGTGGACCAGATTTTTGTTCTATATCTCCACCATCAGTAAGTATAATTATGTTATGTTTATTATTCAATGTTTATGTTTGAAAAAATACACATGTTTTAGCTATTAGTTGTTTTAATACAATATAACCTATTTATTTATCTTTATTTATTAAAAAAATTCAAGGTTCAGTTTATGCTTGGAACTCCACCATCAGGAAGAAGAATATCAGAAACGCCACCATACAACACATGGAACTTTACACCAACAAGTTCTCCATTAAAGAAATCAGGTAAATAATGTTTTAACTTTGAGGTATTTAAATTGTTATTAATTTTATCTTTTTACTCTGTTGTTTTAGTGCTAAGTTCACCAATTTTGAACACACAACAATTTACATTTAACACAGTTCAAAAAATAGGCACAGTTGGTTTGCCTTTCAGTAATAATAACCGCACTATGACTTTACCTGGTAAATATATATATATATCATTAATCGTCCAAACTAAAAACTAAGTACAGACCTGTGAAAATAACAATATAAATTGTTTCTAGAAAAGTGAACCAAAATATTATTGATGTGCTGATATCACTTGTTAGTTGTTTCTAATAATTTATTAATTTACAAAAAGTATCATTGTTAGTAAAATCTACAAGCTAATAAACAAGTACCGATAACATTTATAAGAAAAACAATTTCTCCATATTATCCATGTAATTATGGTTATGTAGGTAATCAGTTAACAATTTTATATATTTTTATTTCCATTTTTCAATATTGGTTTTTTTTCATTATTTGATATACCCATACCTACAATCTGTACCTTCAATTTGCATAGCAAGTATATGGGATGAATTAGGGATTACCGACATGGAATATGCGTTAGTTAGAGAGACACTCGGCATGTGATTTAATATGTTTTTACTTTTTAGTGTACATACTTATTAATTTGTTTTATAACTATTTAAGATAATTGAATATTAGTTGAAAAAGTGGTTAGGAGTGATTTTTTACTGACTTATGCTCTTCAAAGAAGCTATACATTAATGTGTTTCTGTGGTGGTCAAGTGGCTTTGTTATGGTTGGGGGAGAGGGTGTTGCTAATTTTTTAACAAACATTATTTGATCATTAAAAATATAATTTATATTATTATAATATTGAAAAAAAAAGTCATAGGGAGTTTATTCTCGTCACTTCCGCTCCACCACCATTGTTTGACTGCCACTGATTTATTGGATGTTTGCCGTGCTTGTGAGAGGGTGAATTATATGATTAGTCTCATTAGAGATGACTTGAGCATACAATTATTGGTGATTTGAGTAAGGGTTTAGGGTTAGAACAATTTAATGAGGTACTTGCTTTTACATATTATTAGTAGTAGTAAATACCATTTTTATCATTGAAAAGTTGTTTCTGGTTGGTCATTTAAGAAGTTGAAGCTCTTTTTACACATTAATTAGGTACTTGGATAGATGGCTCCCTTGAGCATAGAAAGATTTGGTTAGACAGTTACAAGGCTTGTTAGTCTGATATGTGTGAGACGGCGCAGAAGACCAAATAAACACATGATGTTTGAGTATGACAACAATTAAATATTTGTTTAAAAAAATATATTAGTATTATAAATTATAATACTAATATATTGAACTTCATTTGTATTTTAACCTTTGTATTATTGTCTGCAATTTTGACCTTTTTTTCAAATATTAAGAACAATTAAATATATAATAATTACTTTCAAACATTTGTTTATTTAGAACTTGGAAACATAACTTTTCCAGAACTTCCGCAAGAAACAATATTAGAAGTAAACTTCAATTACTAATTACATAAATTATTTTGAAAATACCTTAAATGAATAATTATTTTTGATTTTAGAAAGAACACATAGAAACATTAGCCAAACTTAATTTTGTATTAGCATTGGTTGAATGCATTGTTGAATGTGCTTCTCCTAAAAGACCACGTTATGAACGATTAGTGCTTTTAATTAGAGCATTACAATTACTTAGTTCTAGCTTAAGTATTGCTACGTCTGAACTCAAAGCTGGTCGATTACAACCTTCCACAAATGTTAAAAATGGTAAGAATACATTTTATTAAAAATATTTGTTTTAAATATAAAAAATAAATATTTTTGAAGCATATGCATATGCAATATACATTTTAAACCTATAAATTTATTTATTTATCAATTGACAGTTAATAATTTTTAAGAAATTATATTATTAAACATATTAACTTTTGTATGTCTTAAAATAACATATTTCGATGTTTTAACAAAAATAGTTGTCAATACATATGTTTCATGATTTTAAAAAACATTTTGTTTATATTTGTTTTTTAATTTTATTTATAGTGGTACAACAGCTTAATGAAACTTTTCATAAAGTTTTGGACGACTGTAAACAAATTAATGTACCAAATATGCTAAACAATACATCATCATCCACTACAACAGCAGAGAAGTTATTATATGATTATGCTGTGGAAATCGTAAGTTATTGTGGATCTCATACTTACAATTTGGTGTATTTTTTTTTACAATAAATGTATTTTAGTGTGCTAAAGCAGCATTAAAAGAACTGGGCAACACACCATATGATTATTTCAAATCTTATCAGACAGCGCAGATACTCTTACATAGTTTATCCCAGCAAGTAAACTCTCCGAGCGACAAAGAAATATTAATAAGATGTAATAAATGCATATTGGTTTCAATGATATTAATATAAATTAATTCAAATATTTTTATATTACACAGATCGAGATGCAGTAGAAAAGAGATTGTCTATATTGCAAGACCAAGGCTATGTTTACTCAAATACAGTTAACGGCAACAATTCATCTTAATTAATACTGATAAATGATAATAATTTGCTTACTAATTCTTCACAATGTTCTAGTCTTTTCATTTTTAATTTGTATTTATATGTAAAAATGTGTTATATGACATGGTCTGTCTTATTTTTTCTTAACTGAACAAAATCATTGAAACAATAATATTCACATTAACAACCCTATCTCAATGTAATAAATAATAATAATTATTTATTATGTAATCTGCTTATAATTTTGATACATAATTTTTATTATTATTATTTGTATTTATATATTTGTAAATTACGATAACATACACAAAACATTTAAGAGATAAATATCAACTTCTAATATTTGGTAAACTGTGATTTATACTCACATTATTCAATAATATTTATTTACTGTATATTAGAAAGATATGACTTTTATTGCTCTATGAGAAGCTTTGTAAATACATTTTTATTGTAATATTCTATATGTCTATCATGTTTGTGAAATTATACTAATTAATTGTACAGAGTAAATGAAATCAGATATATTGATATATGTATTAATATTTAAAAACTAGAAATACATTTTACAATAGTAAATACTTATACAGTTATAGATACTTGAAAATGAGAAAATTTTTAAAATTAAAATTTTTTTTGAAAATATCTGTATGAGTTTAATCAATTAGATGCCCTGGTTTCTAGTAATTTTCTGTCACTTATTTACAAACCATATTGCACACATATTATTGTAACTAATTTTTAATTCAATTCCTTGAAATGAATAGAATTTAAAAAAAATGATTCCAAATAATAATTTAATTAAAACTGATAAAATGCCTTCATCAAAGGTCAATCACAATTTCTTGTCACTAATGAAGCATTGAAGCAGTGAATGTTGGGAGATATACCATGCCACCGCGGCAAAATATTATATAATAAATAAATATTATTATTCATGGTTTATAGAAACTCAGATATTGCAATATACTTTCAAAATTAAATTATACCTCAATTTTCCGTTCACATTTCAATCATAAAGTTAATCTATAAAAGTAATATCATTACCATTAGTATTAACTTCACTAGGGTAGTATACACAGTCAGTATTTTTACCAAATATTAATTATTAAGAATTTATTTATTGAAAAAGCTTATATTATACTAAAAAATTACTTGACCGATTTTGTGTGAACAATTCAAATTGCTCATAGAGTTTCAACGAGACAAGATATGCTATCGAATATCTAGCGTGCCTATAGTGTCCCGTCACGGTGTAACCAGTTTGCAATGTTCACAGTTCACAAATGCTCAGATGTCAAGGCACATAGTTATACCAAACCAAAACATCATATTTGGGTTACGGTTTAGTTTTAAAGTTTACAATGTATCAATATTCAAAACACCTCGAAGTGGATTACAGTTGACCACAACTTATATAACTGGACATCAAAGGGTGTTTTCATTCCCTTGGAAAAGTATTAGTGATGTACTTATTGTTGACGTTATTCATACTCAAAAAGTTTTATACTATTTGGTAATTAAAACACCCCAAAATGGGATAGTAACATTCTTTCAAAAGAGTTAGTGGCTACAAATCACTAGAATACGGTCAACGAATTTCAAAAGAATCGAAATTCAAATTACCAAATTATTGAAATTTGAAATTTACAGAGAACTTGTAGCACAGAATAGATAACTACGTCTTGTACTTATTGTTCTACGCTTGTACTGCTTAAAGTTGTCAGTTCGTCTCTTGTTCCCTTTTTATGAAATATGAATAATGAATTATATAATTTTATTTGGTTGGCAACACTGAAACACCACATTGATAAATGATAATATTATGATTTATGATAATATTGATATTTGATATTTGATATTAAGCTTAAGAAGGAGGACATGTGCGCTGGGTAGTTTTGATTTTTGAATTCGCATGTGAGTTGCCTATAAAAGTAAAAATCAGATTTTTAGAATGAAACCGGAAAACCGAAATCAAGAGGTCCACAAACCTGGGCCAGCTAAACATGTCAATAAAAAACATAAAACTGGTCGACACAGGAGTAAAGGACTTCTAGAAATATTGAAAAAAGGTATTTAAAAATAATATTGCAAGTTTAAATTTGAAATGTTTAAAAAAATAAAATATTTTACTTTAGGACGTTCTGCACAGAATTCAGCTAAATCCAAAGCTAATCATCAGTTAAGTCGTATGGATCGTAGACATCAAGCTAAGGTTTTACGTAAAACAAAAACAGAAAATGTTTTGATTGAAAAACGTAGGTCTTTAAATGTACCTCATTTAGTTGCCATTATACCTCTAAGCAATAATGTGTTTGTTAATGAAAAACTGATGGAGATGATCAATATACTGCAAAAGGCCGATGTAAAATTAACAACTGCTGTTGCTTCTGAAGGATATTCTCATTTATGGTTACTATATATACAATAATTATTGTTTTTACAATGCACACAGTATAGTATTAATATTATTATGTAGCACTAATTTGTTGTACCCTCACCCAGTTGAAATTGATTGTATAGAATAAACAACCCTAATGTTAACTTTTTTTAAATATTATATGCAATATTGGTATTTAAGTTTATCAAGTAAATTCCCAACTAAAGAATAACAATGATGGCAAAATAATAAATTCATTGCCTCATATCATATTAAATGTGGTATCTTATATTTTTAACCATCAATTTCAGTCAACTGTTGGGTTAAAAACATTGATTAATTAAATTTCATGAATATTTGTTTTTTCTTAACTAGGGTTGAACAATTCAAACAAGCATTTACTTTCATTAGACCCGACTGTAGTAGTGTTCTTGGACTTTTAGATACACTTAAAGTTGTTGACACCATTTTGTTTATGGTTTCGGCTGAAGGTGGTTTCGATCAAGATGTTGATTTACTAATGACTTGTATATTAGCACAAGGACTTCCTTCAACCGTTGTAGCTATTACAGACCTCGAAAAAATACCTCTCAAAGTTTGTAGCTACTCATATTTTACTTGATCTTTACTATACTCTGTCCTCCGAGAAAATGCTCTGATTCTGCACGTCACCCAGCCATTGAAACTGGTGTCGCATGGGGATGTACAGATGAACCGATTTTCATCAGTCCACAAAGTGTTCTCTTGCTGGACATAGTACAGGTGTTTATTTTTATTTATTTATACTTATCCATAATTATTTAATAGAAACAAAATGAAGCAAAACAGTGCATTCAGAAAGATATTGAAAATTGGTTACCCGATGAAAAAGTCAGCAAAATCGATACGTCAACAGATATTCTGAATGTTCTTAGACGTATAAGTTCACAAAAAAAAAGGTCAATTACATTCCGTGATAGACGTCCACATTTATTAGCTGAAGAGTTAGCTTTTATCCCTAGCACTGATGTTTGTATATTTAAAATATAATTAATTTAATGTAAATAATATTTAAAAAAAAATGTATTTTTTATAATTTAATTTTAGGATAATGTAGGTACTATGAAAGTTAGCGGTTTTTTGAAAGGTCAGACTCTTTCTGTTAATTCTTTAGTACATATTCCTGGATGGGGTGACTTTCAAATGGAACAAATAGATTTGTCCTCTAATGATTTTGTCAAGAGTTTTTCTGGGAAAGATGTGCAAACTACAGTCTTGGAGACTGCTAGTCCTGGATTACAAGTAAGTGGGGTTTTTTTCAAAAATATTGCTATTTTAAATATGCACTATAAACATTGATTTATAGGAGAATTTGGTTTGTGAAAATATACCTGATCCAATGGATGCCGAACAAACTTGGCCGACAGATGAAGAAATGAAGGAAGCAACATCTAGAAATAAACGCATGATTAAACGTGTACCTCTGGGTATGTCTGTGTATCAATCAGCTTGGATTCCCGATGAAGAATCTGACCATGGTATACATTTATGCATAAATATTAATTTAAATTCATAAATTACAATAATAGTTTGTATAATATATTTTGTAATTTGTATTTTATTTAAACAGATGATGAAAACTCAGAATCTGACGAAGGCTCCGATGATTTTTATTCAATTGAAGATGATAATTCTGATAATGAAATGAAAAGTATGACAGATGACCATATGGAAACTATGTCTATGACTTCTGTTGCTTCTGAAGCACCAATTGAAGCTGATAAATATGATTTGCAGTTTGATATAAATGAAGAAGAAAAAATACTAACAAAAATTAAAGGTTTGCAATATTATTTTTAAATAAATATAAAATCATGTCATACAAATATTTTAGTGTTATAACTATTATTCAAAATAGTAATTATAGTTTATCAAACCAACATAATATTATGTACATTATTATTAAATATCAAATTAAACTCTTAACATAAGTAGGTATTAAAATTTGGTAGATTATACTTACCAATCATATTAAGAGGACACTACACCCACATGTGTTGTCTGTCTTAAAAATGTTAAACATAGCAAAAACTATTTTGCGCGAGTAACCACCCAGTCTATGGCCCAAGCTTAGCAACCAACTGTTCACACTAGTAAGAGGAGAGCAATAAAATTACCATGCAATGTCGTTAATATTTTTTCGAAATCAAAACAATGAATTTTTTAGCAGTAAAAACTTTTTTCTTATTTGTGATATTGAAAAATAAAAACTTTGTCGCACAGTTAATGTTCTCTTCTTTAAAGTGTGAACATTTGGTAGCTCAGCTTAGACTAGGGCTGCCATTTATTTGAGATTAAAAATCGGGATATTTAATTTTAGGGACCCCTCCAAATATTTGAGTTTTGTATGTACCTATTATTATTTTTTATACTCATTAGTCATTATTATTTGTATACAGTACCTTTATCTGAGAAAAATGAACCTCCCCAGCTCTCTGTTTATTTATTATTTTAAATATATTAAAGATTATAAGATATAATAATGTATCGGATCACTACCTTTTGTTCCCCAAAAAGTTTGTTCTGCGATATATTTATTCCAAATAACCGTCGTATAATCATTCTTATAATTTTAAAACAGAAAATTTTATGAAACCGGTATTTTTTTGTGTCCCAACCGGAAATTTTTGAATTACGGGACAGCGTGCTTGAAACCGGTAGTGTCCTGGCTAAATCGGGAGGAATGGCAGCCCTAGCTTGGACTATGGCCTAATTTGTTCTTACCTGCGAAAACAATTTCTTATGTTTTTATGTTTTAATTTGTAAGACGGAGACAACACATGGGGATGTAGTGTCCTCTTAAAGAATTTAAATTTGGATTTTTATAGTTAAATATTTTTATAATTTATACCATTGACTAAATTTATAAATAATACATACAACCATTTTATTTTAGAAGCAAAAGCTGATCAAATGTTTCCCGATGAAGTAGATACACCAAATGATATGCCAGCCAGAATTCGCTTTCAGAAGTATAGAGGCTTACAATCATTCCGCACATCGCCATGGGACGTCAAAGAAAATTTACCTGCTGAATATGCTAGAATATTTCAGTTTGAAAATTTTGATAGAACAAGAAAAAGGGTGTTTAAAAATTTGGAAAACATAACTGGTGCCATGGTAAATATTATATTATGGATATTTGTGTTTTTAATCAGAATAATTAATTTAAAAAACTATTTGTAGCCAGATTGGTACATTACAGTTTATGTGAAAAATATACCGGCTAAAATGTTTCATTCAAGAGATGCCCGTAATCCTATTGTACTGTTTGGTCTTATGCCTCATGAGCAAAAAATGTCTGTGCTAAATGTAGTTTTGAAACGACCATCTACTGTACATTTTGACGAACCAATTAAATCTAAATCGGAACTTATATTCCAATGTGGTTTTCGTCGATTTACCGCAGAGCCTATATTTAGTCAGCATACAAATGGAAATAAATTTAAAGTAAATTAAATTAAAAATATTCTTGAATTATTTTTATTATTTTGTATCTTATTATTTTAGTATGAACGATTTTTTCATCAAGATTCAATAGTTGTTGCCACAATGTTTGCACCTATTGTCTATCCACCGTCCTCGGTAATAGCCATGAAGTACTGCAAAGATGGTTCATTTGTAAGCATTCAAATAATATTGGTCATGTTGTATTATTTATTTCTTAAACCATACTCTTAATATTTTTACTCTGGATAAGTTTAATTTAAGTAATTATATTTTTAGCAAATAATTGGAAATGGAAATGTCTTGTCAGTAAATCCAGATCGTGTAATTGTAAAAAGAACAGTTCTGAGTGGTCATCCATTTAAAGTACATAAACATTCGGCTGTTGTTAGGTTTATGTTTTTCAATAGAGAAGATATTGATTGGTTTAGACCAGTTGAGCTACGGACCAAGTATGGAAGGAGAGGACATATTAAAGAACCTTTAGGTATGTTTTAAAACTTTATTTATTTTTAAATAAAATAATATTAGATAACCTTAACATGTTTAAAAATTACTTCTATTTGTATTAAATGTCACTTATCTTTTAGGTACTCATGGACACATGAAATGTGGATTTGACGGTCAAGTAAAATCTCAAGACACTGTATGTTTAAATTTGTACAAACGCGTTTTTCCAAAATGGACGTATAATCAATTTTATAATGTTACAAAATAAAAATATATTAAGTTTTGACTTCATCTGTTGTTTTCTAATAATTTGTAAACATCCTTGTATATTATTTCTAAAAAATGTAACCTTGGTGAACTCTTTTGAAACAATGTTACTATCCCATTTTGGGGTGTTTTAATTGCCAAATAGTATAATACTTTTTGAGTGTGAATAACGTCAACAATAAGTACATCACTAATACTTTGCCAAGGTAATGAGAACACCCTTTGATGTCCAGTTATATAAGTTGTGGTCAACTGTAATCCAATTGGAGCTGTTATGAGTAATGATTCATTGCAAACTTTAAAACTAAATCGTAACCCAAGTATGAACAAGACAATTGAAATAATGAAAACAGTTTTTGAACATAATACTGTAGAATTTACTAAATATGAATATGCTGCTATTAGTAGTGACACTACAATTATGACGTATTCTGTGTTAGAACATTTAACACGCTTTTCCACACAATATTCTATGCACGAGTGCTTCATTGATTGTTGTGTAGAAGACTTCAACACAAGTCTGTTGTCTGACTTTATAATGTTCATAGTTGTTAAACAGTAGTAAAAACTAATTCCAATCACCGTAGACTTCTAAAGTGCAGAAGGTTGTCCAACTATTCACCTTTTGAGTACAATAATCATGGCGAACATGTCTATTCAAACTGTGTATTGTAAGCTGTAGGTCTCAAAGAGGTAATTAATATAATTTGTAATGCTTCACTGTGCAGACATAAGTAATAAATATTAAAAAGATGTAAAATGTTTGTAAAATAATAAAATGTTTACCAAATATCCCATTATCACGCAATTAACAATAAACCCTTATCAACAGATAACGTCATCGTTACCACGGTTTACCGTTTACTGTGATTGATTAACGACCAAGGTTAAAACCACGGAAATATACAGTCTCACCATATAGCTCATTTAGTTCAATACGTTGGTGATACTGTTACAACCATAGGCTGCTTAGCATCCGTGTACGTTCGTACCTCCCTCACGTAATTTCGGATCACTCCGTCTTTCCTTTCTTGCACATTTCGTGTACGTTCGTGGTTAGGTTTCTAACGAAAATTAATCTAACTGACTTGTTGTGTTCACTCACTTTTATTTTGGAAACGTAATACATCATGGGTAAGTGTTGTTTTTGTTAATAATTTGAAACATTGAAAAAAATAAATTATCGACCATGCGGTTGTTCACGTATACAATTTGTTAAACGCGGATCGGCATTAGTCTAAAAATTAGACCGGTTATATTTTGTTAGACACCGTCTGAATAATGTTAGTACACTTTTACACATGAGTTAGCAGTTATCAGACTCGTTTGATTAATTATTAATATTATTGGAGTTATAGTTAATTATTTTTATAACAGTCTTAGCCGTTGTCGATGTATGTTTAACTAATAATTATATCAATGTGTTAGGTAAACCTCGTGGTATTCGTACGGCCCGTAAACACGTAAACCATCGTCGTGTCCAAAAGTGGGCCGACAAGGACTACAAAAAGGCGCATTTAGGAACAAGATGGAAGGCCAATCCTTTCGGAGGAGCTTCTCACGCCAAGGGAATTGTTTTAGAAAAAGTGTAAGCATATATTTTGTCAGATAATTATAGTTAATTAAATCGGTATATTATTTATAAATTTGATTTATAACAGTGGAGTTGAAGCCAAACAGCCTAACTCTGCCATCCGTAAGTGTGTCCGTGTACAACTTATCAAGAATGGAAAGAAAATCACAGCTTTCGTACCTAGAGATGGTTGTTTAAATTATATTGAAGAAAATGACGAAGTATTAGTAGCTGGATTCGGTCGAAAAGGTCATGCTGTGGGAGATATTCCCGGTAAGATATTGATTTTTCTTAATGCTTATTGTTTTATGAACGGTCATTTATTAAGTTTTTGCTTACAGGGGTTCGTTTCAAGGTTGTCAAAGTTGCAAATGTTTCATTACTTGCTTTATACAAAGAAAAGAAGGAGAGGCCTAGGTCTTAAATACATAACTGGATTTTATTTTTTTGTATGAATAAAAACAAATTTAAACAGTGAAATCGTGTTTATTTTCAGTTAATTAATGTCAATGATTCTTGATGACCATCTGAACCTAGAATTATTTCTTAAATGTACTGAATAACAATTTAAAAATATTCTGTTTTAATGTAACTGGAAACTTTACAGTATTGTAGTTAAGAATATAGCTCGTCACTTGGATGTGGTTAATTTGAATCCTGACCGATGAGAGTTAATTGTTTAAAAATTGTGAATTCTGTACCAAGACAGTAATAGCTTCTATATCAGAGGACACTAAAATATATCTTTTATTACTAATACGGTAGTTTGCACTAATTACTGCCAAAATATTGCTTATATTATTATTTTTCACTTTTATTTTAGCATTGATTTACCCTTAAATGGTCTGAATAGGTTCAACTTTAGATAATTTATTATTGGTCATCTGAGGGAACATAATATCAATATTGCGCATTCCCTACTTGTCAGTTGTCAACCTGACATGAAAACCAGTTCTGTGGTATAGACAATTATTATATATTATAATATAGTACATGATAAAATAGATTTAGAGATTTAAAGTGTAGAATTAATATTTTATCTATGAATATCCAATAGTATAAAAATTTGAATTTGAAACCCTTAGAGAAATTCTTCATATTTTAATAGTTTCTAAAAAAAGCTTATGAACTATCGGGACTCTTCATACTAAATATATCAACTTTGAATTAAATTATTAATCCTAAGGTGTATTAATGAATTGTGTATAGTGGTTTTTTTGTTAAATTTTTTTAACTTTCCTAACTAAAATGAAATTTTATTTAAATGACAATTTTTACCCAACGGTTCAACGGAGTGCAGCAGAGTTCATCGATTATTTATTGAAGGTATATTTGACGACCATAGTTTTAAGATAAAAATGTCGTCTTCCCTTTGCTCTACGCCAGTTTGACATTACTAACTAGGGATTTACTTTCCAGTCTTGAAAGATAATCGATTCGGCATTATCCAATGTTTCATTTAAGATTTATGTGTTCACACCTAAAACATTCGGCCGAGGGGATCGTTTAATATGTCTGCATGTATCTTAAAAAATTACATAGAGCAGTTAATTACTAATAAATATCCGTTGCTGTGACACACGGCGTGTACATTGCGCTGTTTATGTAATCATGTATTTTTGTATTAAATAGGTATATTTTTTATTCAATAGGAGTAATAGTTTGATCTATGACTAAGACATTATACATTTTATAGTTTGTACAATTATGGTACTAAGCATCATTCATGCTTAAATTAGACCTGTGCATATTTTATTCTTCATTCTTTAAGATTTCATAATTTTAATATGATGTCTCGTGTAACCGGGATACATGAAAATAATTGAATTTTACAATCCTTTATCAATGATTCCTAATTCCGATTTACACTAATGAAACATTAAGTTTAATTTTTAATTTGCGCTTTCGACACAGAATAGATTAAATTAAATAAATGTATTTAACCTATTTCGTATTTCCGTGGTTTCTAATTTTCAATGTACCTAAAACCTAAATACTTAAGTAGTTATCCTTTTCTATTAGAATCTACATAATATTTTTTTTTTGATAACTTATCATTTGTAAATAGCACTGATTTATATCATAATCTTATCTATCTCAGTGGTAAATAGTAATATCACAGATTATATTCTCTGGTTATAGGAAAAATATGAAATGAACATTACAATTTACAATTTTCATGACAATTGTCATAAACCTTTGTGCATAAATGTATGATTAATACATTTATACCAATTTAAATAAAAATAAAAGATTAACACTTGATTAATTTACTTTTTTTTTATACTTGGGTAAATAGTTTTATTTCAAAATACTAGCAAATCTTAAAATTAAATACCTAGTTATAACTTATATTATTGTTTTTGAATGTGTTTCGTATAATATAATGCCAAGCAGCATAAATTCTTTCCGATCGACATCGTCTTTGACATATTTACCTTCACCAGTAACACAGCGGTATGTATTAATTCATTATTTTGCTTAACTACGATACATAAGTTATATCAAACAATGTTGCAGAACATGTATGTCTGCTGCTGTGAAACGCTACCGCTACTTGCGGAAATTGTCGAACTTTAAACAAATGGATTTTGAGTTTGCACTATGGCAAATGACGTTTTTGTTTATCAATCCACAGAAAGTATATCGAAACTTTCAACACAGAAAAGGTAAGAGTTTTGTATTCAGTATAGTATGTTGTTTAATTTTATTTCAAATGTTCTCACAGAAACAAAACTACAATTTGCTCGCGATGATCCTGCTTTTTTGGTGCTTTTAAGTGGACTACTATGTGGTAAATACATAAAATAACTTTTTTAACTAAGTGTTTGATTTAATTTGATTTATTTCAGTTTCATCAATAGCGTTTACTTACGTTCTCAGACTTGGTTTCGTTGAATTTTTAAAATTTTTATTATACATTGTAACAGTTGACTGTTTATTATCCGGTGTCGTGATAAGTTCAGTGTTATGGTATGTATTTTTAATTTATTCTATCAAACACAGAATAAGGACTATCCATTGATAAAACCCTACTTAAGCAAAATTAATACCAGTTACTAATGTCTGTGTACAAATCAACTAAAACCAATATTGAAGTAATAGTACTTAATTAAAGTTTTTTTATAATATTCCACATTTTTTAAAAATATACATCTCAGATTCTTTCATATTTTTTTTTTTTAACAGCATGTTGAATACAGATAACTTGTGTGCATAGGTAAAATTTTAGGAGGGGTGGGGCAAAATAAAAAATGTCTCAAATGTAAGCTTAATAATGATAAATAGTTTAATGTTATTTCAACTTATCAATGTATTAATAATTAATATTTGTATAATATATTGTCATTTAGTCAAAATAAATTTCAATACGAACAGGATACAATAAATAGAATATCAAATATAATAAAATGTTTTATCAGTATTATTAAATAAAAATTGCAAATTTCTTCGTTTCACACATTTATACCAAATATATAATGACATTCTGAACAGTGGCATATTTAGGAATTTTTCATGCGGGGGTCCAGCTAATTTTCCAAACACATTTTTGGGGAGCTCCGCTACAGAAAATATTAATATATATATTGGATGCTAAGATGGCTATTTATGGGGCCATTGGGAGGGGTTGGTCCGGACCCCGCGGACCTTCGTATATATGTCACTGGTCTTGAATGAAACTATCTTTGTACAAGTTCTCCCCTTGGTGATGAACGCTAATCATACACAAATCATTTAAATGATCTCCACTTGTGGTCGAATAAAACCATGTTTTTACTCTTCTCAGTCCTTACTGTACTGAATGTTCACTTTTGCAGTATTATTATTATTTTATTGTAATTTACAGGTTAGTAGCTAACAGATATTTAATTAAGTCCAACTACAAAGGACAAGATGTTGAATGGGCTTATGCATTTGATATACATTTGAATGCTTTTGTGCCAACATTAGTAATATCTCATATATTCCAATTGTTTTTCTATCACAGTATGTATAGTTTTATTTTCCAAACGTATTATTTACTGCTTTATTAATCTAGATAATAGTTAAGCCCTTGGTCCTCAACAAGTATGGCGCGGCGTGCGTACGGTGATGTGTGACACTAAAAAAATTTTTTTTTATCATTTTTATTTTATTTTATTTACTTTTAATGAAATAAATTGAAATATTTTTGTTTTGTTTTTTTGACAAAATTGTAAAATGTAAATATAATATTAACTTTAGTTACACAGGTTTATTTTTTTCCCACTAATATCTTTCAAGTGTGTCACTGTTTATAATGATTTAAGGAAGTGCGATGTTAAAAAAAAGTTGAGATCCACTGTTCCAAAAATTGTTTTTAATTACTTTATATTATATTTATATTATTCTGTGTATGGCATATATTATGTTATATTCCAGTGTTCCTTAATTGTAAATAGTACGATTTAACAAAACCTGAATGTTTGATAAGGGTCGCTCAGGTTCAATTTATGTACTATTTATTGGTACAATGGTATTTACTGTCATTATTACTAAAGGGTGACCTGTTAAAAGTTTAAAATGTTAAAGAAAATATCCAAAACAAGTTTTTAAATTAATATAATATTAAAAAAACGCAAACATGCCTTGATCTATTTTATATTATATAAAATAATTCTATGAAATATTGATTTATAATTTTTCTTTTTCTTTAGTATTTCTCAGACACGATTGGTTCTTACCATTATTTATTGGCAACACATTATGGCTTATAGCTATTGGTTATTACCTGTATATAACGTTTTTAGGATACAGCTGTAAGTATTAAATATTTTGTATTTTTTTAAGTTTAAAATGTTCAGGAATATCAAATTATCAAATTTTTAATATGTTTATCTTATCAATACACAATACAGTACTAAAAAAAATATGTTTTAAATATTTAATAATTAATCATCTAGTATAGATTACAGGTAACAATTTTAACCTATGTTCTATTACCTACCAAATTTAATAAGAATACATTAGATTTCACATATTTTATGTGATGATTAAAATTTTATTATACTTTAAGACCACGACAAAATTAGTCATTCGATAGAAAAAAATAATTTCTTATTTGATAAAGTGTTAAAAATTATACGGAAAATACACCGAAAATTTCTGTGGGGGAATTGTCCTACATTCAATATAAAAAATAACAATACTCCTCAAAAAGTTTGCACTATCCGTGATTTAAGTATTCAAAAACTTTTTTTTATTGTTAAACAGTAATTGAAAAATATGACTAGTGAATTTTGTATTATTTTACAGAAGCAAATCTTAATGCACATAAATTATTGTGTTTAATAATAATTTTTTCAATTTTATTTTTCAGGTTTACCCATCTTGCAAAAAACTGAAGTATTATTAACTCCATTTATTCTGCTGTTTTTTTTATATATATTGTCGTTTGCAATAAACTGGAACATAAGCGACAATGTCATGTCCATATACAAATACAGAATTCTATAAAACTGAAATATATTATGTATTCTTTTTTAATTCTATAAAAAAAAAATTATTTTTTCCAATTATAAGTTTATAGAAATTGTATGTGTATATTTATAATACATTTTATGTCAACCTATTTATATAACAGTTTTGTATAAAACACGTACACTTACTATTATTAATTTTTTTATGATTTTATATATATGTACAAAATACCTACCCTTAACATAATTTTGGTACATTTACACTTGTTACATTAATTATTCTTGTTGGATTTTTTTGAACTCTTAATGGCCTTGGTTTTTTCCTTTTGTTTCTCGGCAGTTGGTGAATTTCCAGTGAAAAAAGATGTTATCATTTCTGACATTTCGGGCATATCATGTTTTAAGTTAGTCAATTGTTCCATTTCCTAAAAAAAATTAAAAGATACAACTATATTTGTAAAATATTTTATAAAAGTGAACTAAAATCCAACCTTCTTTGTTTCTGGATCATTCATTAACTTTGGCAAAACCAATATTGCAAGAAGTGGCAACACCATCGTTAACACCTTAACATTAAAATGGTTATTTATTTAGATTATTTAAATTGAATTTATACAGGTAACAGACATCAGCATAAAATTGAAGTAAAAAGGATTACCATTGAATTGAAAAGAAAATCTGTGACTTTCCATTGTTCTCTAGTATAAAAATATTTGGCAGGCATGTAGTTCACAAATTCCAACGGATAAGGCATCTGATGTACATGAGATGACTGAATGTAATTTACTTTGCGGGCGCGGTATTTGCCCTTTGAATTAATTTCCACTCTAATTGGTTCATAAACGTAATTTGGATTGACTACTTCAACGATATATGATCCTGATGGTACTTTAGAAATAAGAAAAGAACCATTTTTTCTGCAAAATGTATAACTTATTTAATTTAGGTAGAAATTTAATAGAAATAAAAAAAAAATCATTTATAAGTAAGGAAATAATAAACATCATACAAAATGAGTATATGTTATGCTGTATCTTTTTGAATAAATATTCTGCTAAAAAATTATTTAATAACAGTAAGGAATACTTATTACATACTTGACTTAAATTTGATTACAATTGGAAAGTTTTGAAAGTATATAATATGTAATATAATATGTTTGGTGCATACTTAAAATTGGATACACGTAAATTATAACATACTTGCAACACATCAAATATTTATAGCCGACCAAAAGGTAATAAATTATAATCTTAGGAACGTCAAAAATATATTTTCCCAAACCATTAAATATATTTTAATGAAGTATACCTAAAATATTTGATAAGTAAACTGTAGACATTGTGTAAAATATTTTTACCTCAGAAAACCGACTGCTTCTCCTCCTTTAAGTTGTATAACAGTTTCGGCCAACCAGGAAGTTGTCAAGTTAGGCAGCATAACTGTACCTTCGATATCATAGAGTTCTCGGTTCGATTCTGATTGTCCATTAGCATTAGGCAAACCGACCAATACAATGGATAGCAAAACAATACAAACCTTAAATGAATTACAAATCATATTTACTAAAGACTAGGAACTAGAATTTTAATATTATTTATTGATTTAAATAAAGTGCATAATAAAGGTGTTAGGTAAGTGAATCCATAACTTGTTAAAGTTAAAACATACAATTCGTGTTATCTATCCGAGATAGTGAGATCTGCTGAATGTTATCACTTACAAAAACGTCCAAAGCTGAAAATAAGAAACGTCTTTGACTTTTTTTATAATATTACCTATCAGTTCATGCCGGCAATGAAAAACACGATATCTTAAAAAATGAAAATTATTATCAGATATTTAGAAAATATTATGATACAAAATAATAAAATATATTAATATGAAAATTAAATTAAATTTATTATGTATTTCTGTGTTAGTGTGTTTATAGCTTAATAATTAAAATTTTAAATATTTTATATAAATTAATTATACATTTTACTTTCAACACTGAATATATGAATACTACCTAAATGGTTTAAATTATACTGTACAACTTTATAGGAATATCTGAGTATAAAATATTTTTATATTTATTGTACTTAACTAATAAAATAGGTCAATTATTTAAATTAAAGATATGAACGAGGAAAATACAGACACAAAACCCAAAGATTTGGATTTATGGATGGTAACTATAAAATCTTTCTATGGTAATAAATAAAATAACAATTTTAATATGAAGTACACTTTTAACTATTATGAGTTATGACGTATGATTTTTATGTTATACATTTTGATTTATTAGATTCATATTTAACCATTTGAGTTAAATTTTAAGTTTTTCAAAAAATATCTTAATTTTAAATAATAAAATGTCACTATAATATTAAAAACAATAAGAGAAAACAATATACCCAAACAATTATAATAATTGAAAAAGTATTATATTTATATATTAAAATATTATTATGGTATCATAATATTTCTATTAAATATGTTTGAATGACTTTTTATGTTGACAACAATATTTGTTCCAGATTCGTCCATGTGAAATGTATAATACTGAGTATGGTGAGTGTACTTCAATATCATCAAGATTACATCAGATGTTTGTTTATGGAAGTACAATAGATTGCAACCATTGGCATGAAGACTATACAAATTGTTTAAAATGGAAAAATAACAAAAATATTGAAGCAGCTGTAACTAAATTTAATGATATATTATCCCTGTTAAAATTAAAAATATAATACTAACAATTTGTTCTTTTTAAAGGAAACCTTGGTTAATAGTGAAAAAAAGAAGAGAAACAATCGATGGAAATCATACTATGCAAATAATGTATGGGAAAATAGAACTAGTCCGCCAGATAACTGGAATGAACCATTGCCAGATTATATAGCAAAACGAAGTTCAAATTCAACATTAAAAGATACATTTGATGAGTGTAATGCAGAAATAGATAATAAATCATTTTGTTCAATAATGTAAAATAAAATATTTTCTTAAGTTGGTTAATGTTATCATAATATTTAGTAATTATGAGATTTTTATTTAGAAACCAACTACTGTTGAAAATAAAATAGTATTCTATCAGTAATATCATTTGAGATACTTGAATAATATACAATACAATCATGATTGTATTTATTCTGTTAAATTTTTGTGTGTCATTTTAATATTTCTTACACTACCTATTTAAATGCACAAAATTATAGATTTTCTTACTCTACAAGCATTTTGGATCGAAATGTATATGTTTAAATTGTTTACTGGTGTTGCTGGTTATTGGTAGGGATGGCAGCCTCGTGGCACACAAAAAGTTAATAATAATAATTAGTAATGTTATTTTGGAGCGGAACAATGAATGTATTAATTTAACAACAATGTGTTTTTTTTTGTGTGTCTGACATCATTTTTTGGGACAGTAAAACTGCTTCATTTTTCTTCAATAAAATCTTTTGTGGTAAGAAAGTGAATCTTGTTAGTACTTTGAAGGGTCAACAACAATTTCCCAGTAGTTTTCAAGTATCAGGAAAAAAAAAAAAAATTAAGAAAAAGTTGAGTTTTTTTACAGAAAACCAGTTTTTGTTTTTAGTGTAACTTTACAATAAAATAATCAAGTATATATGACATTTTTACTGAATGTTTATATTAGCAATTTCAATGCACCATAATATTTTCGAAAAATGTCGTCTTGTTTTTGAGTTATTTATAGATATTTAAAATTTTATAGTTTTTTATTCATAAATGTTAATAAAAACGTATTCGGTGGGTCAAAAAGATCGACAATAATATAAGTTTCCTCATAAGTAGTTATAATAGCAGTTAATAAATATTTTTTATAAGTAATCAAAGTTTATTTTTTCCAAATCTCGTTATTTATCTTAAAAACTATTTTGTACTTAAAAAATTATAAAATTTTCAATTTTTATAGTTAAAGACTGAAAATGTGTTAATTAGTTAGGTTTTAATTTCGAACCTTACCCCAACCCAATCTAATGAATAATATTTAAATATTAAATGTTTTCTTTGGTTGTTACGTTTACAATATCGAATACCTTCATAGTAGGAAAAGATAATTTCAAAGCTAACGACCAATGATGATAATCGTCTATCATCACCATAAACAATTTGAAGCGCATAAACGTGGCGAGTCCCTATTTTAGATTCTGAGCGGAGCGATGAATGTATTGGTTTTACAATGATGTGTGTTTTTTTTTATATTTTTTTTTTATTTTTTTTATTTTTTTTATTTTTTATTTTTTATTTTTTGTGTCTGTCATCACGTTTTGGGACAGTAAAAGTGCTTAGATTTTCTTCAATAGTACCTTTTCTGATAGGAAAGTGAATCTAGTTGGTACTTTGGGGGGTCAAAAGTAAACATTTTCCAGTAGTTTTCAAAAGTACCGTGAAAAACAAATGGAAAATTAAGGAAAAAACGGGAATTTTTACGCAACATTGATTTTCGATAAAATCGATTTTGGTTTTTGGTGTAAGTCTAAAAAAAATGACAGTAAATACATGAAATTTTTACTGAATGTTTATATAAGCAGTTTCTATATACCATACCGTTTTCAAAATATTTTGACTTATTTTGAGCTGTTTACAGACATTTTAAATTTCCAATCTTTTTGGTTTTTTTTTAAAAAAAATCAATAACATTTTATTTATTCGTTAAAATTTCTTGAAAATTTAATAGAATGCTCCTAATATATTGTTTCAAAGGCACATGAAAAATATTAAAAATCTGTAGTCACAATTTTTTTTTTTAAGCATTTAAAGTTGAAATTTTGACAAATTACGTAAAAATGACGAAAATTTGCAAATTATTTGGAGTTAGAAATTCATAAAAATTTTTCTTTTTAAATCTAAGGTTTTAAATTTTAACACAAGATTTAACGTAAGTTTTTCTACTTTTATCAAAAATAAAATATCTAAAAGCAATTAAAAATAATTTTTTATGAGTGTTTTAAGTTCATAATTTTACAACATAGGATATTCACTCGATTTCTCATGTAGCGTTTTTCTTATTTGGTTGTAATTCAAAAACGAATAATTGTAGATGCATGAAAATTTCACTAAATGTTTATATTCTCATTTTCTATACACCATTCAATTTTGAAAATATTTTGATTTGTTTTGAGCTGTTTACAGACATTTTTAGTTTTCAATTTTTTTAGTTTTTTTTTTTATAATTGTCAATAAAATTTTATTTGGTGGGCCAAAAAGTCTGAAAATTTAATACAAACTTTTTTATATATTGTTACAATATCAGTTGAAAATTTTTAAAAATACATAGGCACGATTTTTTTTTATAAGCATTTAAAGTTCGAATTTTGACAAAATTTGTCAAAATCTCGAAAATTATAAATCATTGTAATTAAAAAATTATAAAATGTTCAGTTTTTATAACTAAGTGTTGAAAATTTAAAACAAAAATTCTCATAAATAAATCATACTGTAACCAAAAAATCTAAAAAATATATCAACACATTTATTTTTACAGACATTTTAATTTCAAATTTAGACAAAATTTCATATTTAAACCAAGAATAATGATTTTAGTTATTTTGATATAATTTAAAAATATTATTTGTTGGTATATGAAACTTTTAGAATATATTGTTATATTTTATATACACGCAATGGCATTTTAAAATATAATTTTTTTGAGAAAAATGAATTTAACCAACTATGGTAAATACTAATGCCTATAATACTAAAATTAATTAGTTTATTCACAATAATATCATCAAATACATTTAGACTTGATAAGATATTATAGACTGACTGACCGTTTTCCCTCAGAATCGTTTTTCTTATTCAATGATATTATATCATTGGATAAAAATCTAACACAATCCATTACAGTGACTCACTTGTAACCTACTGTACAGCAGAGCGACATACACTTACCCGCCCTTTTTTTATATTCGTTTAATGTTAAATTATTGACAACAATTCAACAAAATAAAATGTTTTTTGTATACAATAAACTAACTCTAAGTAATCAACAAATCCATTGACCATTAGGTAAATAGGTACAGTTACTTAAATTATATAATATCATTAATTTGTTCTATAAAAGGAAATATGTCTGTTTGCTGTCACATCAAGTCCGATCGAGTATAAAAAGCAAACAACACAGCCCGATATAATATTTAAATATTCAATTAGCACAAATATTATCAACGATATTGATATTTCGTTCACTCAGTCCGTCAGACAGCAGACGGATACTGTCACTTGTCAACATCGCATGATAGCACCAAACCTGTGCAGTTACGTATCACTCTACCACCGGACAACGCAAACAGAAAAGTTCAGACGAGTTGGCGGGTTTGTATTATTTCCTTTCTGTCTACAGTGACTTTAAACAATAACTTCGTTATTTTACTTCACTGAGCGTTTGCCTTATGGAAAGCACGTCGTCAAATCACACTTTTCCCCACATTTACTCGTATAAATTTTCAATTATGTTATTTGTTTGTTTTTTTTTTTTGGTTTTAGATGGAGTTAATTCTGATTTGTTTGTCTGCTTTATTGGTAAGACATTAATAGTAAAACTTGTTACAGTATAAAGTCTTGTTCTTATTTTAATATTCAATTATAAAACATAGTTTTTAAAATGCACTCCGTATTTTATAATCGATATGTTATAGTTTATTAGTTAATGTCTAACTTACATACACAATATTTAATTTTGTTTTATCCCAAACAGTGTAAAATTGTACGCTTTTAAAGAAGTTCCAATGTTATATTTATGTGATATGCAATATATACCATTATAATAATGAGCATGACACTTCTCAGATACCTGATATATTTTATGTAATTAACAACAATTTAAAATAAAAATACAAGGACTTTGGTTTTCATACACTGACAAACTATTTATTGTCACATCGGAAGTTTAGGATATTAAAATAGAATAAACTTTGTGTTTATAACGATGTTCTTAGAAGTATTATGATTATTTTTACAATTCAATTGATGATACGTCTCACGTATGTCATAAATTCTGTAATTTTATAAATCTTAAAACACTGTTAAAATAGTGTCTAAATACTAAATATGAAAGGCCTGGAATTTTTATCGGTGATAATTTATTCAAATCGTAATGAGGTACAATAATATAATTTAATTAAATATCATTCCGGTTCTTCGGATGTAAGCCAATAATGACCTTCTTGTTTATTATTATTTTAGTTGAGAAAGTGCTTAAATTTGAACTCTTTTATTCTATCTTCGAAACTTTGTTTATTTAATTTAACCTTTTCCTCTTATTCGTAACATAAGTGGTGTAGTAAATAATAAAATTAAATTCCATAACGCTTTGATTACTTAGTACTTACGTTCCGAGGGGGATTATGGTTGGCCCATTTTGTATACATATGTAGGTATGCGAAGAGTCGAAAGTTTATAGTAACCATTTCAGAAATTAATATTACTCAATTATTTGGTTAAATATGTTCCTACATATTTATACCTATTTATCATTATTAATAACAATTAATTCAATACAATTTTACTATATTTTACGCATTGTTTATAGGGTTTATACAATTCAACTCAAAAATAATTCCTTATTATTAAAATATTATGCAATTGTATTGATTAGTTATTACTGGCTATTACTGTCTTTATAACTACAAACCAGTTAGAATATTTTTTTTTAATTAACAATAGGCAAGGCATAGTGAATGAAAATGATACCTAATAACGTATAACAGTGATATTAGTAATTTGTCTTTGAAAGCGCAAACTGAAAAATATATTATTCCATTGTAATAAAATGTTGTATTAGTATTAAGTGTATGTTCAAAAAGAATATAATCTTAGATTCAGTATTATTTTATAAACACATATATGTATTGAAAAATATCAAAATAAAAATAAGCTTGCAAAAAATATATTAAATTCATTTTTTTTCTTACAAAAAAACTTATTAAATTACGTTAAAGTTTTGTTTAATCAATAATAAATAATAATACAACTTTTTTTATAAATTCAATTTTTATTTTTATTCATAAAGTTTTTTTTTATTTGAAAGTTTATAATTTTAAACCTAATTGTAATTTTTTGAAAAATGTATTAAAATAAAAATTTTTAGTTATGGATAATACTGTTATAACTTTTAGAAGGGTTTCATTCAAATATATTTCTACTCCTTCGACGTGGTTCTAGAATAATAAATGACATTACGATGTTTATTAACAATAATACTTATTCCCGTATCCTTGCATATTACAAAATATAAATATTTATAGTAATCACTAATCACCATGCTAACGTGTCTGTATTTTTTTTTAATTTTTTTTATCGTACTATCAATTTTTATAGAATCACGTATTTCAAAATTAAATTTTAAAACATTATTTTCAAATCTTATGATTTTTGAACTTTTATATAGTATAGTTACATATTAAAGAGATCTGTGGCAATATAAACAAAGTCAGGCAACTAACCAAAATCTGCAATTGATTATTTTGTTTGATTAGGTATATCATGTCCATTATAGGTAATGGTTTGATATTATGATATAAATATAATATAGGTACCCATCAAAATATGACTGTATTATTCTAATAAGCTTTGGTTTATGACAATCTGTACCTAAGGACCACAGTCCACAATTAGTATAAAAGATTTTACGGGTAGGGTATTAATTAATCACATAAATTTAAAAATAATAGTCACTAACGTGTTCTGAGGTCAAGGATCGGCCGACGTCTTTATTAGTTCCCGGATGGGTGATCCCTCGGATTTTTAGTGACGAATCCTGGCCACACATACACGTAATCCTCAACCAATTTTATAAATTCCTTTTTTATTTTAATTCTACATTATTTCAATTACCAATTAAAACTGTAATGACTTGATTAAGATCAATAAAAACCAATTTAATGCCTTAAATCTAGTTCCAAAGTTTTTCAGAATAGTATCTCAATCATTTATATTGTTGAATATAAATTTCCTTGCATTATATTAATGATATTACTATGTTGACTATCCTCTTAGAATAAGTTTTTCTGCTTTTGAGTTTTATTAGCATATATTTTTCTTCAAGCTGTTACCTTTGGTATAATTCCTTTTTATCGTTATTGCAACGCAAAGTCGTTAAAAATCATGTTGTAAGCGGTCTAGTAATTGGGTTGCAAATACACGAAGCGAAGGAAATTGTTGTTTTATAAATGTGATATCACGAAGAATAGTTCTGGTTTATTGAGCAGTATAAACAAAATTGAGTTTATAAACAGAAGTAGTTATACTTCAACGTTTGATTAAAAAACGAATTACGTTTTCTCGAAAAAGAAAAAAATTTTAGATCTAATAGGTAAATCATATAAATATTTTAAAGACATTTTTTAACTCTAACTTTTATTTTCACAATCTGTTACGCATAATTTGAACAAAGGTGGATTTGATGTATGTAATATTAATAAGGTTGTGAATAGACGGATTAATAAGAATCATCCCGTTGGACGGACCTTTACAAATATATGAGGATAATAAAATCTATTTATTAACTAAGGTACCTATTATTTTAATGAGCTGTAGTTTTTCTCATATGATCGTATGTTTTAAATATCCTGTATCCATAACCGAAGAATTTTTTCAAATAAAATAGTTCCAACCTATTGACAAATTAAGTCGACTTAAGCAGAATACGTTTTAAAAGTTTTCATAGAAAAAGTCTAACATCTACTACAAATTAATAAAAAGTGTATTATATATTAAAATAATTTGTATTAATAGTAATAGCTATGGCAGTTCTAAGGTTTTTTTTTATTACAATCGGGACTTTTGACAAGTACAAAACGCTTATGTATTTATGAGCTATTATCTGAGCCCTCTATAAATTCAGGAAAATAAAACCTTATACCTATTGTCTACATATTTCCAAATGTTATCTAAACACTCTCGAAATGAAATATTTAACAATTTAAAATATGTTTGGGTTTAATAATACTTTATTCGGAAAACCACTCTGCAAGTCTACCTAATGTACCTACCTAAATTAAATATTCAACCTATAACAGAACGTATAAGTTTCCTTTCACGCTGAATCATGCATAGCTATTCCATGTAGCTCATAGTTCATCTATGTTCGTTGTATTCCGTGAACAGCAACAAGTACATTACTTATTTTCGTTATATATACCTAACCTAATCAATTACTCTTAGACTAATCATCTCCCTATAGATTAAACTATAGTTTCTCACTTCGACTGACCACCCTAGTAATATTTGTCTGCTTCCCGAAATGTAAAATAGTATTTAAATAAACTAGCCAACTGAAAATGTACTTTAAAAAGAAAACTAACTCTATGTTAAGAGTAAATAAATCCAAAATTGTGCACACAACTTTTGCTTTGTACAACACATGAATATAGGTACTGTCCCAATATGTATTATTTAATAGTTTACTAAACGCAACAATCAGAACAACAATTAATAGTATCTAACTACATATACTTCTGGACAAACGACTGACTTGGACATGCCAAAACGAGTGACGTAAGAATTTCGATAAACACAAACTTATGAACGCTATTACTTCTTAAACTTGTATAGTTCTATCCATGATAATTGCATAGTATAATATAACTTATGGAACTAAAAACATTTAAAAACGATTATATACTCATATGATAAATATTTTTGTATTTATCATCAACATATTGTATTAATGTATTAAACATGGCGTGTGAAGTGTGTAATTTATGTTTGTAATATAATTTTTTTATATTATATATAATTAAATGGAAAATATAAAAAGTACTTTATGCTCCTCAACATTCAACTAGGTACATATTTAAATAACGAGAAATCGATGTATACAATGTCATGGTTGATGCGTATTTATTATAAGTATCGAGTTTGGTGAAAATATTAAATATGTATAAATTTGTTCAATATTTAATATTTACCTATGTATAATATTATATTACTCAAAACTCAATGTCAAATCAAGAGACGTAATTATAGTTTTAACGCCCTAAATAAATCTTTTATGCCACTCTTATTACTCGCCTTACAAAAATGAATTACCCGTAACAAAGTTGTAATAATTATTACAATTTTGCCAGTAATTTTATATTCTATTATTTTTTTTTATACTATTGAATATTTATTTTTAGATCGTATCAACCAAAATCAATAACAATAAATACACCAATAAACAGTAAACCATAAACCTGTACAAAATACCTAAAAACTAGATTTATGAATAATATTAAAATAATTCACTTATAATTAGGTTTCTATACAACATTGAAGAAAAATATTGAAATGTAAAAAATTAGATTGCGAACACTAATTTGATGCCCATCCCGAGATATTATTTTCTACCCGGAGATACATAGTATCCTTTCTGTTCCTACTAAAAATGCGCAGAAGTGAGTGAGGGTTCTCCACAGAGGTAGCCGAGATGAGTCACTAAATTTAGTTGGGTCACGTATATCTATACAATGCCACAAATGTCGAGAAACCACAAGATGCTAAATTACGATGTTTTAATCCTACATATATGTGGGATCCGAAAATACCACAGTGACTTTGATTTATACCGTTACCTATCGTGTATACCTACATATTTCATCAATTCAATATATTGTCTCCAAATGTTCCAAGTCAATTCTTTCTTGTGTTGTGTGAAGGAAATTCATTTTAGATTCTGAGCGGAGCGATAAATGTATTGATTTTATAATGATGTGTGTACACCATTGCCGTCATCTATGGAGTGATATTTAGATACACTGTTGTCCCTCGTGTTGAATGTAGCTATTCAAACGGAAATCAAACATTTCCAACTTTAAAATAACCATCGAAATTAGGTTATTAGCAAACACCTTACAGATACCTCAACTAACAAAATATTGATTTTTTTCAGATAATATATTTTGTGTACAATGTACTAATTAATATTTTGCAACTTAAATTTGAAATTCGACACAATGATAATTACCTATACTTTAATATTATTATTACCTCTTTGCATAACCGGTGCAAAGCTATATTACCCTTGAATAATGAAGATAGATTTTATACGCAAATCAGAATTAAAAACCAACTAACAAAACTAAATTATATCATGATCTTACATCGATGTCTATTTCATGACATGCAAATATAAATATTTAGTGGACATTTCACGTAATTATATGTTAAGTCTATATTCGTCAGAAGAAAAAATGTATCAAATATTATGTGGGTCAAAATGTAATATTAATATATTATATTAAAACCTATTATGTTTAGCATAGTTATTATCAATAACCGAATTATTGTAAGGTATACAATTTAACAAGTGATTAATGGTGGAATTAATAGTATATTATGTCAATAAACCTAAACAATTATTTATTATATATATAATAGGTATTAAACAAGCATAGATGATCGAATAATGGTATAGGTAAACATCGTTTATAATTGGCCGAATTCTAATTATTTATGTACATTATTACTACAACCACTGCAGGTTACTTTAATACAGCATTGTACTATTTATGAATTATAATATTATAATATAGTAGTTGTTACACAGCCGGATATCTCTGGTGGGTCGTGGGTAAAAACTAATATCATAATAAAATTACAACAACTAAAAAACGTATAGCAAATGTGTACCTATACTATAATTTATAATATACGTATTTCAAGTTTACAACTGAATTATACTGTATTATTTACTGTTTTGATACAGTACGCACGATCTGAACCACAGAAGGTATACTCAAATTATGTCTTATCGGCACTGCCACAGGATAATGAAACAGCAGGAAACTATTGGATGTGAATGTAACTGTACATTCTACAAAGTGTTAGGTAAATATAAACCGCTTTCAACCCTACGCTTTCATTATAACAAAAGACAAAACACGTTTAATGACTTTCTGATAACACAGTATTTATCGTTTTAGAGATATGAATACTATAATTACAATAATTAGGTGATATTGTAGAATACCTACCTATCTAATGGTTAACTAGAAAACAAAATATGATTTTGAATAAACCTAACTCAGACTCTCAGAACATGATGTATACAATTCAAAATAAAACTCAAATGACATGATATTTTTTTAAACAATTTAAAAATTTACTTAACGTTTTATTCTAATCGTGATTTGAATTCACTGCAAATTAAATATTTAAATATAATTATATTTTTAACGGAATGTTTTTATGTAATATAAAATAATGTACTTAACAGTTTAATTATTTAATATATTATATTTTTTCCAATTGCGTAATTTTATTAAAGGATGATAAGATATGACGCATACAGATTATCATTTTCAGGCGCCAGCCATCCAATTAAATTCCAAATATTAGTAGCAGCGAATATAGTAGTTAATTTTAACTAGGTACCAATGCTCACCGATTTCATTATAAAATTGGAAACATATATTTATATTTGTATTGAAATAAGCGTTTCTCAATCTTGATCGAAATATTGGTTTTTATGTCACTTTATAGTTTATTCAACCAAACATTCAATAAGACAAACAAATTCATAATTTCGGGTTACACATATGGATGTGGTATACAATTTTCGTAAAATTAAAAAAAAATTTAATGTATTTGTATAAGTATCTATAAAAAAAACTTTTCGTTTAACTAAGTATAATAAATGAACTACCTGAAATAGTTTTTTCACCTAGTTGGTAAATATATTTCAAAGTAAGTATCTGCAGTAGATATCTGTATCGGAGTACACAAAAAAAATTTATTTTATATGACTGCATAAATAAAATATAACAAATGCTGTTGAAGGAAAATGAGAGCACAAGCGTGTTAATTAAAAGAAATTCTAAAATGTTGAACAAGCCACAGAATTTAATCTAAGTAGTAGTTTGATATTATCCAGGATGAACTTCGAATTACCGTTAATCAGAAGAAAAAAAACTATACGAATTCCCAAGCGCAAAGCTTCACGTAAAAGCAATAACATTTGTATTCGACTTTCGTGTTGTGATGACACCCTTTCTCTGACTCGAACATTCCATTTCCACAAACAATTTATATACACGTCTTACAAAAAAGAGTTACTCATGTCCGGTTATTTATATCTCGTATTTTCGTATTTTATTTTACACTTCATTTCATTAAATTTGTTGTAGGAAGTGCACTTTAACAGAACTTATTAAATTCAAAAATAGCATTATTTTGTTCCATTTAAAATGGAAATCATGCACAAAAGAAAAAATAATATTAAAAATTAGTAATATAATATATTAGGTACCTAATGAATTGTTGAATATAATAACTGTACACAAAACACGTTGAAAGTTTTGACATTTCTCTATATTTTTAAGCGTATAGTATTATTCATGATTAGTTTTAATGGTAAAACAACTCAAAACTGTTATTTTCCATAAAAAATTTTATGATAAATTAATATAAAATATTAGGAAATTGTCACCTGAATTAAAAATAAATATTTATATATAATGAACAAAATAAGATAAGATATTTTATTTAGATTATATTCACAGATAGAATAATAAAACAATAATAATTTAATAATGCTAGAAATATAAACACAATTATTAAAATTCACAAATAGTTTTATTTATCTTATATAAGTAGACTTGGTCAAAACCATTAGTCTCAACAATATTAAGTAAATACCTACTAACATTATAAGACTTTAAAAACAAATAAAAAATTATGAGCAAATTGATTTTTCTTTGATGTTTTTTTTTGTATTATTGTAAAACCGTAGCTATACTTATATTTTTAAGTGGACTTTATCTTGAACAGAGTGCTCTTAAATTTTCAAATCTACCTACTTATCAATCGGCAATCAAGTTTGATTGGTATATCAAATCAAATAGATAATTTGCTCAATAGTTTTTTATATTAAGTGTTTAAATTTTCAACGTAAAGGAAAACTATCGATAATCATTGAACATTTCAAGGGTCGACAAGCACAGTATTAACCAAGTTTTACTCCGAATAGTTGTTTGAATGCGTCGACTTATCGCTGCTTTCAGATTAAACAACACAATAGAAAATATTCTGCATTGAAGTGAACTAATCGAGACAAGATTCCAAACTGAGTTACCAGTACCCACTACAGAGTCACTGTATGCTGTCGTCCATATTTGTTTTAATTTCTTTCTTTTGTTAATCACGTATGTACTTTTAATCAAATATTCAACATTTTTTTTTATGTAAAAATATTATATGATATATAACTCCTAAAGCTAAAATATTGCGTTTCCACATTTATTATTTCTTTTTAAGTTGAATGGTTCTATTAATTTCACGGTACGATAGATTCTAAAATAAAATATTGTCTTCCCACTTTTTTTGTTATGCTTGTAATATTATATAATAATATGTGGTGCTTAGTTTATAGAACCTTCAAAACAGTTTACTATCCAGACTCGATTTTATCATTTAATTTAAAATGTCTTATTTTATTTTTAATTTCCAATTTTATAACTGATGAATTCAAAATATTATACCATGTAGGTATACCATAAAATTTTACTACCATTTAACGAAGATTATTTGTAGAAATTTAACTCATTTTAATTTCACTACTTACATTTTTCGATCAATGATGATTTAACAATTTTTTTTGTTCCAGTAATTATTTTTTTTGTTCATTTTAATTTTAATTATCTTTTTTTACTCACCTGAACAAACGTTATTTGACGGACAGAGCGATGCAAGTAGCACATAGAGTAGCATATAAATCATGCACCAACTTTGAAACCGAAGTAATTTTGTGTGAAAATGAAACCGGTAAAACTTTTTGAAAGCTGCTGTTGTTGTTTTATTTTATTTTTATTTTATTTTTTACTACAGAAAATGCTATGGTTATTAATTTACGAGGTCCGAAGCCCTTTAATTATTATTGTTATTAAAATCCCGGGAACGAAGCAACGAACTTTTACCCAGCCGTCGCGCTAATTTTTACCCAGTGCCTAGGAAGTAGTAATTAAAGTAGTGTTCTTTCACTCGCTGCCACCACCGCGCTACCTCAACACTACTTTCACGCCACTTTTGGCAATAAATAACACGTAAGATTCTTGATTTACGTATTCGTTAACAGTGTTCAGTTATTTAAACAATTTCAAGTACCTACACCAGAATAACATATTATAATTACTTTTAAACTTATTTATTACAAATTCTTGTTGAAATTTCCAATATAGTTTCATTTCTATAGTTTTTGTTATTAATTTTTACTTAATATAATTTTTCACCGTTTTATCAGTTATTTATCTTATTATTGAATACCTATTTAATAAAACTACATGAACATATAAATTTCAAGTAAATAATTAAAGAGTAGAAATTTAATTTCACCTTTATTTTTTAACATAATATGTATATTCTACATCGAGAAACAATGGAGATAATAAAATATACTTACATATACAAGCGATTGTTCCCAAATGTATCGGCTTATAAACATGCAAATGCTTAAGGCAGCTATCTACGAGGGTTAGTTTAAGCGTGTATATACTTGAAAATAAGGCCCGCAGGATTTAATCTCAAGTATAGATGAACGACAAAAGCTCTCTTTTTGGAATAGAATACTAAGTGTGTTAGTTTATGTTCAACCTCGCATGTCCTTTATGTATGTGTAAGAATTGTAAAAAAAAAACTGGCTTGAATATAAATCGTTTTTGTAGAAATAAATAAATCTTTAGAAAACTAACTTTGACAATTTGAAATACACATATAACTAACTAAAAATACATTATTCTATTCGTATACAATAATTATATATTTATATACGTAAGGTAACAACAATAATATTTATATTATAGTAGTATAATAGTACTATACTAATTTTTGATATTCATATATCATATGCTATTAATATTTTTTAAAAGTTTTTTTTATTCCTTTTACTATAAATGAAACAAAAACTATAAACCCTGGCTTCAGGCAATACTCACTCTTCGTTCTATGGTTAAATAGTTACAACTATATATTGTTTTATACATATTTCAAAGGAATAGTAAATAATCATACTCAGAAATATTGATGATGATAACTAAGCTAGTAGCAATCGTGTCTTGAGATTTTTGACGAAACTGTGAAACTATTGGTTTTACAATGGTGTGTTTTTTTTATGTCTGTAGACATTTTTTTTAGTTTTTACACTAACAAAAAAGCTTCAACGTTGATTACGGTATCTGTTAGTAAATCGTATCTAGTTTTTACTTTAAAATACTCGGTACGTAGTTTTAAATAAATAGGAAAACAAAATATATTTCATAAAAAAACAAGAATATTAACGCAACATCATATTTCAAAAAATGTTTAACAACTAAAATTGAAAATATTATGTAGAGCAAAAGTTATGAGCGTTTGAAGTTCAATTTGGACGAGATTTGTTAAAGTCGCCAACATTTTCAAACAATAATCAGCAGAAGTCATAGCCTTTTTAATTTTAATAGTTTTAGCTTAGATAATGTTATGCGAGATCCTCATTAGTTTTTCTTATAGAAATTTATAAATATCGAAAATAAATGTGCACGATATATTTATACACATTTGAAGTTCAAATTTTGATGAAATTTGATATTTACGAAAATAATGATTTTTTCTTTATCGATTTTAGTTATTTTGTTGGAATTCAAAAAATATTAATCGTATTGACTTAAAACTTTACACCATTATCTTTAACGCATGTTATTATATTTCATAGGTACACAATGGAATTTAAACTAATTTAATACCATATGTACTAATATAGACTAGTATTATTTATACCATGAACCTATTCACACCGTTATAATGTTCTAAGCCGGTGGTTATTATAAAATATATGCAACGTTTTTGTCATAAATAAGATTAACATATTGTATTAATCGTAAAAAAATTAATATCTTATAAATATTATTATAATTTTATTTTGAGATATCATCATTATAAAATATAAATAAATAGCATGACACACCGTCTCCGTTCAGAATATCGTTTTTTCTAGACAATGATTTATTAATGATTTCCGGTTTAACACATCCGTTGCAGTGACCTACTCAGCGATACACTTGAAAAGTCAAAACATACTATAATAAATGCAGTATATAGATAAATTTCTGGGTGGTTTTTTTTTTATATTAGCTTTTAATAAGATATTACAGATTTAACATAGGATGTTTTTTAAATGTTAAATAGTCATAACTCAAAACAATAGTTTATGCTGCTAATGATTAAAAAAAAACCCGTATTTACTGCGGAGATGGATTGATAGATTATATAAAATAAGGAACCTTTCATATATAAATTCACTGGTATATCAAGTGTATTACACTGCTATTACCTAACCAAAACACGGAATGGATCTTCATACACGCCTATCTAGTAATTATAGTAATATATTTTTTATTTTTTTTCATTGGTTGGTACGGTTGGTATGGTAAGGTTGGGACGGTTGATATAGTTGAAAACACGTGTATGTGTGGCAAGGTTTTTGTGCATTACAAACCCGGGTGGTCACCCATCCTGGAACAAGTGGTAGCGGCCGTTACTTACTCTCAGTCATGTTGCGTGATTGATTGCAGCTAACGCGCCACGCTAACCACCACCCCTTTAATATTATCCTGATTCATCTTAACGTTTATGAAAAAAAAAACTTTATTTTAATTTATATATTTATACTTAATATATTTTTCCAAAAAAATGTATTTGGTTTACTTTGTTTAGTATTTTCATTTAAATTTTATCAATTTGTCAGTAACTTACATTTTAATTTCATATTCTGATTCCAGTATACATATAATACTGTACCTCTGATTGTAAATTTATGATAATACATAATATATAATTAATGCGGTTTAATTTATGCTTGACTTTGACCATATCTAACAATATTAAGTTAAATTTATACCTTTAATATAAATCAAATATGCCTACTTTTATTTAAAAATAAATTGAATTATATCACATAACTTAATTAAATTAGGTATGGTTTATGATAGAAATTATGGTTTATCAATTAATTGTATATTTATTTAACTTAACCATAAATGCCAGTGATATGGTAGTATTTCAAAATTATTTTAAACTAAAATAACTTTACAGATAAAAATAATGAGTAAAACTAACATTTGAAATATTCAGTCATATCTGACATTACCATTAGAAGTATAGTTTTCATTATTTACCATTTCAAATAATTAATTCATATTAATAACGAAAATTATTCTTATATGAAAGTTGTTTAATATTATGTACGGTAAATTGTTTCTTATGATAAAAAAAACTTACAAAAAAACTTCTTATAAATTATTAATTCAACTACCTGACAAAGAAAATATAATATATAACTATACAATTGTAGAGTGTTATTTATGCAATTCTGTTATCAGCACATCAGACATAATTTAGTACATCAATATTGATATTTTATAATCCACAGTTGATATTTTTTTTTTTCAACAAGAATATTGTTTTTGTCGTTGTCATTATTTGCATGCATAATAATAAGGTCTACAAAATATAATAAATTTAATGTATTCAAATTTCAAATATCAAGTATAAAACAATTCGTTCTAGTTTTATACTGTTCGTTTTCTTTTGACATAATCTAACCTTACATTTTCTAATGGGGTATGGAAAGGATAGCAATAGTAAATATAATAAAAATAATAATAATAATAATAGTACTATAGTATATTTGTAGAGCAACAGCAGTATAATATAAATAAAACTGATTTATTGTGTCCGTTTGTCATTGAGCTTTACAGGAAGAGAAGGGTACCCTTTTTACGTCGCAACGCATACGTGTGTGTATATGTACTATATTCATATATTATATTTATATATATATACATTTATGTATACTAATAATACAGAGTGATTCCGCTGTTGTATGTCTACGTAACAATATATTATATTGTTTTGCTTATGTCTGGACTCACGCAGAATCCCTTCATTTTATTTTTCGCCTTGCCGATTCTCTTTTCTGCTCAATACCAAAGGGTATAATTTATATTAATTTTACCACGAATTCCATTCGCGTATTCTTTACCCTATTATAAATATTTGACACAATGACATAGTGGCGAATTCTCCGAATAGGTGGTACACGCGGCACGGCGGAAGTCGTGTGTGTATATGCAAACTGTAAACATGACGGTAAACAAATAACGAAAAAGATCCCTCCCCCGCTTTACCATACGCTCCCGATGCCGGTTTTGTAGAGGAGAAGGGTGGGTAGTATTGGTTTTCAGCCCCCAAACTTCCGGTGCTGGCGGCGGCCTTCTTTAAGCCGGAACAAACAATACGCCACCCGTTTTCCGGAACAATGAGGTGACACAGCGGAAGTACCGGAACTTTAAATTTTGTAATATTTACGAACACACCACCACGGGTAAAACAAAATATGGGAAAACACACTGACAATTTATTATCCCTTACCACCTAAATGATATATTACCAATATGGTTTACTTCGGTGAATAGATGTGTATAATTGTATAGTGAATATATTGTATATATATATAAGGTAGTTATCAATGTAGTTTTGAAATAATTTAGTATACGATATTATCTTGTGGTCACGAACATTAAATTACAAAGCCTATGTAGAACAGAATGATACTTTCATCGCTGTATTAAGATTATAATATTTTATGCGTGAACGTATAATATCATGCATAAATAAATTAAATTTACAAAATATATGAATATCTTATATTTCTTGGTAATATATGAACACAAAAATTATTAGCTCAAATCGCATAAATAGAAACTGACTAGAGTGTATAAATTATACAATAATAATACAACAATAAAATGAAAAAGTATAGTATTATTGAGGAACATATTTATTTAACTAAATTTTACAATACACATTTTTATTTAGCAGACGGAAAATGGTCATATTTCTAAAATGTTTTTCTGAATTCTAGAAATAGACATCTTCAACATCCATTAATCTTGTTTTCTTTGGAAGACACTCCATTAATTTTGAAGATAAATGTCCAATATCGCTTAAACATCACGTGTATCTAATTAGATAATACGTTTAAGAATTGAATTGTTTACCCTCTGAAAAAAATGAATGTGTACTAATAGATCTAACTAATTTATTAAACATTGAATAACACTAATAATTCAAAGTATTCTTTTAAGCTGATATTGTACACAAAATAAATACACTGCTTAGAGTCTTTATGGATTTCAAATAAATATTACATTACAGTTTAATTAATTTCCTATGCATGCCTATACCGCTTTTGCCTATACAATGCGCCGTCACACAATTATATCTCACACAACAATAGTTATTTTACTATCTTGAAATATCAACAAATCATTTTTTATTAGTTTTAGAACAATAATAAAATAATAGTTGTATTATATTTCGTTGAAATATTCTAACCATTCGAGTATTTTTATGTTACCAAACTATTTTATTTTTTTACGTAAAATCGTATTCTAAAAGTTTTTCGTCAAACGTTTTCATGTACCTATTGTACATAAAATTATGTACACTTTAATTTTAATTTATGTATACATATATAAGTATAATAAGTAAACCTTTGAACTCAAAATGTTTTGGTTTAAATAAACGAATTACCCATTGTTTGTAAAGTTACCATTCATATTTTATTTTATTATATACGATATATATATACATAATCTTAAAAATAGAAACAAAATACATTTATAAATGTAACTATGCTGTTGAAACTTTTTTTTTGTTAATTTTTTTTAACTTCCCCATTATTACGTTAAATAAAAACATAATACAAACGTATATTGAAATATAATATTTTTGTATTACATTACTTTGAATAAAAATAATTTAATGGTTCCTTATGTTTATATTTATTTTAAACGCTTATACAAAATAATCCTTCTTTTATATTATTTTAAAGTGATTTTAATTTTTAACAAGAAATAATTGTTTAGAACAATATCCTACAATTTACATACTTTACAAAATATTAAATATACTTATCAATAACGTTTGCTGTAAACTGTGGGCTGTACAGTATAGTTATTTTGCTTTTCTTAAAGTAAATAATAAATTATATTTAAGCATTGTACTGTATAAGATAATAATAATAAAATTATCCACAAAAGAAAATTGTCATACAACAAAGTGTTTGAAAATTATACAAAATATAAAAAATTTTAATTTTAAACTACTTTATAGTTACCGACTTAATATTAACAGCTTTAAGTTTCCTTTATATTTAAGAAATCAAAACCAATGTCAAATATTATAATATACTTATATTATAAACATATTTTTTTTTTTATTGATATTCATCCCGCATCAACAATTTAGCCCATTAGCGTTACACGAGTTAACATTTACACATTTACTATTTACATACCAATCAATTAACATTTTATACCGTGGAACGTTTGACCAATTAGGTGAAAACTCAGGTGACCAATTAGGTTCATCTGTTCTGTGATACTAAATTTAAAACAATGGTTTGATTCACCTTCGATCTCTTTATACATACCACATTATTATTATCGGTATTCATGCTATCAGTTTTCGATACCTAATTGTTGACTAAATCAAAGGATTACGATATTTCAAATTTCAATGTACTTGAGTATCTATGAATTTATTTACTCATTTTTTTCCAGACCGATTTATTTATTATTTGTTGAACTTTTCACATTTCCTTAACTAGGCGAGACTGAATGTTACGGCAACATTTTGCTTCACATAAAAGTTTCCCGTGATTTATTGTTTCCCCAAGGCCGTGTGTGTACGCCTCTACACGCGAATATATTTTTTCGCATAAAATGGTTGTACAGAAAAACACACATTAAGTGTCAGTTTCAATTGCTCTTACATAATTTAGTGCCTTAAAAATTTCGCCCAGGCTTGTTGACTATTGCTTTCTCGTTAAACACAAATAAAACATATTTTTGTAAGTTCTCTCTTTGGTTGTTAGCCTGCAACTGCACTATTATATGTCAATTTTCAGATAATAATACATTACAGGTACAATTTATTATAGTTACAAAATAAAACCTAAAGTATTGTTATTTTATTTTTCAAAATTAAGTTTAAATATTTCATAGCGTTATTATTTTAATGAAAAATTTGCAAACAAAACCAATTAAGATATCATAATATAAGATGCATATTGTAGATAATACAATAATGATAGTTTACGATCATAATATAACTTAGTATTAAATTATTATTTTGATTTAACCTGCAGCAATATGATATATTAGACTATGATAGGGTAATATTATTAACAGTCATAACTGAATCGTTTGATGTAAGCAATTTAAACATACATTAATATACTGAATACACAGTGCATACACATCTTATTAAATTTTAAACTAATTATTATTGGGTAGGTAATCACAAATAAGAACCGTTTTAATTGTATTTTAAATGCTGAGTTGCCGATGAATGTTTTGATTTTACAACGATGAGTATTTTTTTTATACGTAGGTACATACAATATTTTATAGTATAAAAAATGGTTAAATTTTCAGTTTGAATATATTTTCTGATAGAAAAGTAAATATTGAAAATTCCCAGTACTTTTCAAAATAATCGGGAAAATGGGATTTTTTAAGCAAACTAGGATTCAACAAAAAATTCGATTTTCTCTATACATTGTAATTCAAAAACGAACTTGATACTTAGAATCTTCACCAATTGATTTTTTTTCTATAAAAACAACGCCACATGATCAATATAAAAAGCTTTAATATTCAATACAACGTTCCTAATAACTTGTTATTATTGCTATTAATTTTTAATATTAATTGCTTTTATTTCAACTATTTTAACATGAATACATTAATTCAAAATATTCATTAGGTTGTAGGAAATGGAATATCTAACCAAAATGCAATTAAATCACATTTTGTTTAGTGTTTTATTTTTTCACTTACGATCTAAAAGAGTGAAAACTCATTTATAAAATCTTTGTTATAACCGAATAAAATTGTAATATCTAATTGTTTCTATTGCGGTATTGTTTAACTGTGTCTAATTTGTTTTTATTTTGTTAAAAATATATAACGTTTTGAATAAAAGATTATAAATTAGGTTTGTATTTATAGTAACTACCTATAAATAATTTAGTGAATGCACAAGCCATAATTTCCGAAATGGAAGAAGACGACAGATTTTGTCGAGCGACGGAGAGAACTATAATATATACGTTAGCGAAGAAAACACGATGAGCAACAAAACAAATAGTTGATTGCGTCTGGCTGTGGCCGGTCCGAGAAATGAAAGATAATTGACGGACAGAACAAGGACCAACAACATCCCAACCAGTGGATTGCCACATGGGTCATGGGGTGTAATCAGCCACACAGTTTTCAAGCATTACGAAATTATATAATATTCACCAACGATATCCAAATTTCTATAGGTGGAAACCAACAGGGCTCAGTGCAACGATATAATATAAGTAAATAATATACATATGTTGAGTTGTGTCTTATAAACGATGTCAACGCTAAGAAAGCGCTGTGACTAACAGATTCCCTGTGATATTCGGCGATAAACGAAAAAAAAGGTATGTCAATAAATCGTATAAAATGTTACTTGTGGTATACTAATATAACGTACAAACATATAAGACATATCGCTTTAACACTGTTATAATATGACAATAATTTAAAAAAAATATATCGTCCTATTTTATAGTAACATCATTTAGAGTGAGAAAATAATTATTTTACGAATAACAGTAATAAACTATTCGCAATTGATTTTTGGAAATGTATTACTATTATATAGGTACTAAGTATACTAATCTTAATATCAAGTCAGATTAGTCAGAATGCAGTCATATGTGATATGTACCTAGGTACTCTTTATAATCCAATAAATTTAATAATGGTTGTTATTGAAACCTTATATTAATAATTTATCACTTATTATAAGCCTAGAGTTACGTGTCCCAATTATAAACGATATTTACTATTTATTTATTTATTTATTAATTGCTATTTATAATTTTAATGAAACACATTTTGCGAAGGTACATTTGTTTTTTGATACTAAAATGCAAACATTCAAAACAAATCAACAAACATCATTACATCACCCCTTTTGAAACCATCGTCATTCAAATTCATCTATATAACTATAGAGATCATAATTTCAACAACAATAACATGTTTTTGTGATACACCCTAATCTGTTAATACTAAAATATTCATAGTACACTACTATTGTGATAGAGATAATTTTGTTTGATCCTTTGAAGTACATATTATTATGTATAAGTAATGTCCCACGAGGATTTATTAATTGCAATAAGGTATTGGTGCGAATGAAAATCGGTTTAGTTGTTTTAAGTATTAATATACAGACTGATTATTTTAACAAAAACACTCATTATCTTGAAAGTATATTTTAAGTATTAAAAAATATTTTTTTTCATAGTATTTTGTATTGTTATATTTTATCACTAAACAACACTTATGAAAAATAATTATATTTTTATTATTTTTTATCTTCATAATTTATAAGTATTTTCTTGTAAATTACAGTGTACATACGTTTTAAATTTTATATTTCAAAGCAAAATATTTTTATGAGAACTCGGTTAAATAAAATAAAAATCGAGTTTTGAAGGAGTAGTTAAACAGTTATAAGTTTAAAATTATAACTTTATAAGTATTTAAAATAGGGATGGACAGAGTAGAGTGACCTGCAGGTGCACCCATAAAATGTTGCAGATCTACTACTCCGTTAATTTAAACTTTTAAAAGCTAATTAACTACTCGTTTGAAATTTGATTTTAAAAAATTTAAATTCTAAGATAAATATTTAATCAAAATAATACACGGCGTAGTTAAAAAAAAATATGTTAAATTTATAACGATAAAAAGTAGTAAAAAAATAATTTATATAATATGATATGTTGCTCATTCATCACTTAGATTATTAATGTATGCAGAATCAACTAATGTTTCAAAAATGTTCAATTTGTTTAAGTAGGTAATTAAGTTTATTTATGAACTAAAATCATTACTTATACTCATAGGTTAGTGTATTATGTACCTACTAGGTAAAATAAAATACAATATTATATAATATTATGATATGATTTAAATTTTTACTGGATCATTTTATACTTATTATGTTTTGTAGGCAAAGCAAATGAACACAATCACCTGCTGATATCCAATTGAGCATTTTAAACGATAGGTATATACTACAAGCCTATACATTATATGTTTATGATGTAACATGCAATTTATTTAAAACCTATTTACTGAAAAGAGTTTTTAAAATAACCTGCAGAGATGCCGGTATGCTATATGTAGGTGTCGAATGTACCTATTTTTCGAGTAGCTAAAAGTTACTTAAGTGAATGTGTTAAATTTGAATTCAAATATAAACCATTGAATACGAAAAACGATTCTTGTCAGCTTATACTATTAATTTTTTTCTGATATTAAAATAAATAAAAATAAAAATACTTTAAGAATATTTTATTATTTATTTACATTGCTATTAATAATTTATATTTGTAATATGGTAGGTTAAAACATGCTTTTCCAAAAACAAATTGCATATATTAATATATTATAATATAATTTCAGTTCGTGTTTATCGCCCTACCGTGTGGAAACACGTCTGTTTCATGCATTATCGCATTTATATGACTATCGATAGTAGTGGCACACTATTTTATTCAGCGTGCAGGTAATATAATTATTATTATTGCATTAATTACACCAATTAAATAACATCTCAAACCTAATGGGCGATAATCCTATTTCAACTAACGATATGAACAATACCAAAAAAGTCTTTCCTTACATAAACGTAATAATAAAACATTTGCAGAGATAGCTTCAAATACTACTTCACCGAAAATGAACCAAGCAATTGTTTTTAATTCTATCAATGACATCAAACAAATCGAGTATGTCACCGCGATCAGTAAAATTATACCCGCCGAGAACATTCAATTTGTATCGCGGATTTCAAATAACAGATTTTGCGTACTTTTCAATAACCAATAGCCGTTATGGACAATTTGCTCAAAACTAAGTCATCAATTCATGTCGATGAAATAGAAATTCCTATTTGTAGACTTATAAACGCTTCTTAAAGAATCATTTTATCAAATGTTTACCCTACCATTCCCAATCAACTCATAATAAACGCTCTCTACGAACTAGGAATCAAAAGTACTTCTCAAATTTTCCACACGAAAGCTGGGTTTGCAATAGAACAATTTTCACATAAATTAAGTTTCAGAAGACAAGTATACATTAATCAAGATTGCGTGTTTAGACTACCAAGTTCGATCACTGTAACTATAGAGAACACTACGTTCAGAATATGTATTACTGAATATACCGCAACTTGTTTCCAATGTCACCAAACCGGTCACTTCTCTAGCCAATATAAAAATATACCTGATCCAATTAATGTTACCGAAGAGACAGAAACTGAAATGAAAACCCTTAAAGACTTATCAGTTATCACCAACTACAAATGCAGAAAATAACGTATCTTTCTCGTTACCTATTGTCGATGCTCAAAATACTCATACCACCCAGGATAGTGATGTTTTTTTTATTAAACTAAGCAGTCGATAGTGGCAATGTAACTTCTTATGAGCAGTCTAAAAAATCTTCACTAGCTGACAAACATAAAATGACTGCTAACCACAAAACTAAAGTTACGCCTCTGCAGCCAACTAAACGTCCAGCTCCGTCAACTCATCAAAATCGTATCATTCATTCCGCCCACCATCAACCATGAAACCCCCAACACATCGACGGCCAAATTCAACCATCAAATAACCTCAAAAGAAATATATACAAAAAAATAAAAGTAAGGACTAGTTCTAGCTCCAATGATACAGTACATACAAATATCGATGAATGTTTATATTCCACTCGAGATCTGTTTAACACACGCCCTGATTTTTCCTTAACCTTTGACCAATTTAAAGATTTTTTCGAAAGTGCAAAAGGTTACTCCAATCTCGAAAATGTATGTATAAAATACCTAAGTAGGCCTTGTAATATTTTAGAAATTATTACAACTATTTACCCAAGTCTAAAAGTTAAAAGCGCTAAAAAACGTCTAACCAGAATATCAAATGCATTAAAAAAAATGTAAGAACTCAATGCCAGCCAGGGTTGCTAGTTTTGACCGGGATGAGGACCAAACTTTCTAGTTAAATTATCAACCCTTATATTAACAATCATGATACCAAATAAACTAACACAAACCATCCATGAGCCATAATAGACTTAAAATCATGCAATGGAATCCTATCAACGAAGCTAGGAAAGTTTTCAACATCCCTGAAAACCTGTATGAAGCAATTGGTCCATTTTCAAACTATCAAAACATAATTTTATACCTAAAAAAATTGTTTTGTATAATAATATATAACATAATGTTAATACTCTTGTTAAATCTAATAACCTGTAAAGTTGATGCTTAACTAATAAAGAAAAAAAAATGTCTATAATTTATTATTGTAATATTATTTCATAATATAACAATGTAAAATGTATGATGTTATTAACTATTATTAGTCCGTAAAACGGTGTGAATAGGTTTGTGGTGTAAATAGCCTTAAATTATTCTAAATACTTTGGAAATTCTATTATGTACAGTAAATAATAACAATACTATATAGTGGAGAAGGAATTAAGTTTCAAGTCTCTTTTACAATTTACAACTTATATATTATTGTATTTAATTACAACAAAATAACTTTAAATCATAAAAAATTTAAATTCAATCACTCAAAAAAAAGTATAATATCTATAGTTTTACGTAAAAATTCTAATAGAAAATGTATGAGGAATATTATATAAAATGTTGAATCTTTAGATATTATAACTAAATATGTTATGCATTTTGAACTACTAAAATATTTACATATTTTCGTCATTTAAAAAAAAATTTGACTTTAATGGCTTTAAAAGCTGTAAAAATACAATTTATGTAGAATATTGTACTAAATTTAAAATATTTTACCAACATACAAAAATTTATCTCACATAAATCGAAAAAAACTGAGATAAGTCAAATATTTTAAATGACTATATACACTATATAATAAATAGTACAAAAAGAGACAAAATATTTTGTAAATTATATCGTGTATGAAAAATTGTCACATAAATATTTTGTTAAAAATGCTAGTTTTTTCTATTCTGTAATTAATTTTTTAATTACAACGAGTACACAAAATCGATTTTGTCAAAAAATTATGTTGTTTTTCCCAATTATATCTGAACTACCACCTAAAATAATAACTAGATTTCTAAATCCAAATTTTTACCAGAAACAACTCTCAAAGTTTGAGATTAAAACATTTTTTACTGCTTTAAAAGTCGATGACGGACACAAAAAATATAGCACACATAGTTCTAAAATCAATACATTCATCGCTCCCTCAGAATTTAAAACTACGTCATATTGCAATTAGATACATATCTACAGACTGCAATCACGTGCATTAATTGAAAATTAATTCAGTTGTATACAATTGAATAGTATTTAAATTTCAACTTAACTGTCCAAACTTAACATACGCATTTAGATTTAACAAAGTTCTGAGTCTCAGTGTAATTTAAACTAGATAGTATAGGCTGTGAATCTGAATAAAATAAACCATGTAGTACATTTTATGATGATAAAAGTGTTATTAAATCTAACAAAACATTGTAAAAATGTATAATAAATAACTAAAAACATTGTCAACATGAAATACAATTACATTATTAGTATTGTATCAAATATAATCATATATGCATGAATCATTTTATATATATCTTAAAGGTTAATACATTTGTTTTGTCGGAGAAGGACGAATTTTATATTTACTACCTCGTAACAATAGTGTCCCACGAGGGATTACTGATTCCAAAGACTTCAATAAAGAATTGTTTTTATCTATTTTTTCAAATTATTTTTATTCCAAAATATCTATCCAACCTAACCTAAACGTACATACTATAATTTAATATTGACAGGTTCGTTATCAAATTATAAACATTTGCAAGATTAAGGGAAGTATTTTTTATATCGTGGAAATATGTTTTATTTATGGCTTCTGGTTTCTACATTGCTTAGATCGTATATAACAGTAATATTATGATTTTATAGTGGAACATTTAAAATTATAAAAATTAAATATATCGCCATGTATATTATTTTAAAAATCAGATTATGAGCGTCTCCTCAATTTTTAGTACAACATATAATGCCAACACAGTAATATTTAATATATAAAATTGATAAATAAAATAAAATATATATATGATAGGTATAGATTTCTCAATTTTTGTTTTGAGAAATTAAAAATAATAAATAACTTTCTTGTTAAAAGTATTTCCTAATAAAATATCATTCAAAAATACATAAATTAACTGTCAAAACCTAAAATAGCTTACCACAGATTGTCGATAAGATGTACTACAGTAAAACAACTTAATAATAAGAGTTACACCGTTGATTTTTAAACGTATGTTAATAATTTTGTATTTTGAGAGTAGCGAAGAATCAATTGGTCTTACCCTAATTTGTGTCTTTTATTTTTCTATCAGGCATCACCTTTAAGAGTAAGAGGATAAATTTCTCAATCTTCGACTTTGAGAGTGGTCTCTAGTAAGAAATTTGATCTAGTTGGGGCTTTGAGGAAGGGGGTAGCCAGAAGTAAAAACTCCCAGTCACCAGTACTATTCCAAATAATTTCACAATCATATTTACACCATTATACAGCATGTCATGTGTCGGTATTGAATTAAAAGTATTAATAACAATGATATATGGTATAATATTACTATAATAATTAATATAATAATCACATAATATTTGCGATATTTTTGGATACAATTAATTCAACGTATGATAATATCATACTTCTCTTTCTTCTTCTAGCCTTCATAACTCTCCAAGAGTTTTCTTTCTCCGCCATCACCAAACGAAGTTGGCCAAACCACTTCACTAGCCACAATCATGTACTATTATCATACTACTAAAATAAATTTAAATTACTTAGTAAAAATAAATAATGAAATATCCTTAGTAATAGAGTCTTACAACACATCAACTCTACTCAAAATTGTTTTCCTTATGCAATGGCTTATCACAGTACGAATCTTGGTTTTTTTTTTATTGTATTGACATTTAACAATATAAATTGTAAATCAAAAAAAACTATGGAAATATTATATACATGGTATAAAGGTCGGGTACAATAACACTAAGGTCATTGGTTAAACCGAAAAAAAAATTAAAATTTGGTATTCGTGGCGGTGATTATATTAATTGTGTACTATCATATAATGTGGTCGTTATTTATTTTAAAAAGCGTAATTGTTTTTATTATGATATTGACAATGTGTTTACTGTTTATATCATGAAAATATAAATATATTAATATGGTATATTTTGAGGATGTAAAACTACTGTATGTTTGTAAATGATAAGTATCTGTGTGTAGTCGAATCGTTTTTAATTAATTTTATCATTTCAAACAATTTGGAAGGACAGTGAATACCTAATACCTTAACAAACTCGATGCTCTCTAGAAATAAGCACTGATGCCTGAGGGGTTCTTTGAAGTAATAATTTGACTGAGTCGTTCTACAAACGCGAACAGCTAAATGATTAAAATACTGTTTCAGCCCGGTACTTGGTGGGAATTGTTTTTTTTTAATTTCGAAAAAAAATGTAAGCTACGTTTGTAGTATAGGTACCTTTAACGGCCTTTATAAAATTATAATTAAAAAGACCGTTGATTACAAAAATACCTGAGATTCGATTGTATATTGTTATTTTTGTGAATAGATGTTGTTTTTTTTTAATTACATCAAAACATGATCCTGCAAACGGATCACAAAAACTCCGATAAAAATGATTGTGCAGTGTACCTACCTGTATAACCTAATTACAATGTAAAAACGAAAATGATTGTTTTTGAAAATGTTATAAAAAATAGCAGTATTATAATGATATACATCTCTTTCATAATTTCCGTTTCAAGGACCCGGATAAAAATTTTAACTGTTAAGCATTATATAGTTTATAAAATAATATTATAAAAATAATAAGACATTGAAAAATTAAAATGCCAACATCGAGTCACTTAATCATCTGAATTTTTTTAAGTAATTTTATAATCTATTAAACAAATCTGTAAATGAAATAGTTTTTTTTTTTCAAAAAAATAATTAAATATCCGATATTTATAAAATATTTTCATGGAGTTAAATAATATAAAAAACTAAGGTTATGGGTTAGGTATGAAAAATATTTCAAACGGATGACCTCAAACGAGAAATATAACTTGTATGACCTCCAGTAGATAAAATATAATATTATGCGATGTACATTTTGTACAAAATTATTGACACTATACATGGCAAACTACGATTATAATTAAAGTATCTTTATGCATAATTCATGTTTATTTTAGATTCTGAATGTAGAGTAGATGTTATTATTATTTATAGTTTAATAACGAAGTACATGTTTTTATAATTTATTTATTTTTGATGATGAACACTTCTGTCAAGAAATTATTCAATCACGTCAATCGGTTAACATTTTTCAAAAGATTTTCAATATTACTAGGTACCAATTCAAAAATAATGAATTAATGTAAGCAAATATAAGGAAAAATACTGTTTATAACAAAATCTTGATCTGCATTTTTGTGTAATCTTTTGTCTGACTTGTTTTTAAATGCAACTGGTATCAATAATTGATCACTGTTTTCTAAATTTAAATAACTATATAGCTATACGTTAGATAAAAACTGACAGTTTGACAGATTATTAATAGTATTACATATCCCGTTAAAATTTTAAGCTTATATTAATATATAATTTATATTTTATCAATAAGTAATCGTTTACGAAAAATAAAAAAGGGATTTAACAGAATATAATAATATTTTGGTAGTTAAGCTATTTGAAAGGCATATTAAATAAAAAATTAAATAATAATGTAAGAATGACCAGTGGCAGTGTTAAGAAAAAAATTAATTAATGTTAAACAGATGAATTAAAAAGTAATTTAGTCTGGTTGTTCTGATATCGATTCACCAATGATTAATCCTGTTATAAAGTAATTACTAATTTTTAAATATATTTTTTAGATTATGTAGATAAGACAACTATTATATTTTGTTAGAAATATGAGTTTGTGTTATACAGTTGTTTAAAATTGTAATGTACGATGTATTACTCAGAGTGATCCATTTTAGTGTAACGCTCAATATTTAAAAAAGTTTCAAATTTTTTGAACATTTTTTTTTTGAATTATTTGATTTCAAAACAAAATTTCTGAGTAAAACCTATATTTTATACTATTTTTTATCAATATATTTTTAAGCTTTTTACTTTAATTGAATGACAAGTTAATTTTATATTTCATACTCCGAAACATGTTCCGAGTATTTTGATTTATAAAAATCCAATTTCGGACATGTAGGTATTTCGTTATCTAGCATTTATAGTTTTGATGAGCGGAATAGAGAGGAGTAACCCGTGAGGCCGCGAATTATTTCCACTATTCCGCTTAATCTAAACTTTCAATACTTATAACTATAATGAACTACTTCTCCAAAATTTGAGTTTTATACATTGAAATACTTCGAATACTATTCTGCTTTGGAATAAGAAATAAACGATGTATGATGCCATTCAAAAGAGTAAAACGTGAAAAAATGGCAACCATAAAAGAAAAATGTTCTGACATGTTGTTTTAAAACGATAAAAAGTTGTACAAAAACAATATTTTCAAAAAAGTTAAGATTTTTCAAAATAATGTATGTAGACTCTTAAATAAATCATCACTAATACACATTACACATGTTTTAAAATTATTTTATACAGGTTATTGTATAGAAAAAAAATGTACAATTGAGGTTTTTAAAATGTTTTCTCGAAATCGTTTGTCCATTTTAAAATTGGTCATAATATTATACAATAGTTTTATAACTTGTGTTCGATTTCCGATAGTTTAAGGTACTTCAAGGTTCTAAACAGTATATACGATATTACTACGGTATTATATATAAAAAAAAAATACTGTATTTTAACATATCTATATTTTGCAATCGTATAAGAGGATTCTCAAAATGAAAATCAAATAGGTACCCGTGTGGCTGTGTACTAATATAAAACTTACATTTATTTATCTAACAATAACTTAATCATTGACGCAGGGTTTGAAGTATCTATTTATAATTCACAAATAATTGTTTAAGTATATTCAGATTATTTACATTCATCATGTAAAAAAAATACTGGTGAGGGTAATCCTAGAAGATAAATTTTTTTATTATTTTTCGTTAAAACGATAATGATGACTATAAACAGTCTTTAATATCTCTACTGCCAGATTTGTAAATTATTATTTGGATGGTTACCAAAATTAACAGATTAATGGTCGATAATTAAATATCTCTAAGTTTTAAAATATTTGAAGCGAGTATTATTTATGTACAACGCGTAATTAGTACTATTTGCATATCTGCGTTTGGCAAATTAATAAAGGATTTCCTTTGTACTTTTTTAAAAGAATATAAAATTATTTAATCATTATATAATTGAATTTTTATTTTCGTAGAACTAAAATTTAAATCAATAAAATATAAAAATCAAGGAAAATGATTATGATAACAATATCATTCTTAGAATAATAAGTGCATATTACTTTATTTTAAATGACTAAAGAGCTTCCACGGCCTGCTACAGTAATGGGTGTTGGTACTAAGGACAAGCACGGAGAGTATATTTTTGTGATGTTAAATAATACATTCATATAATATATATTTATTATAATAATATGCAACCATATATGTCAAGCTTCTTGACAAAACATCTTTAACATCTTAGTTTGTTAAGTGTAATTAAATTTAACTGAATACCTATTAATGAGTTTAAAATAAATCAATGACATTCAAACAAACATATACAAATAATTATTCATTTGTTAATTTTTCTCGATAATTATTGTACTTATGTGTTTTTGGTGCTTACATTATTATGATAGTCAAGCATTCAATAATCCCATAAAGTCATAATATTATATATTATTTAAAATTGAAGTCCATACAAATATAATCGGAATGAATTTCATATCTTGCTCGAAAATGATGTATATACGTTTGGTCTATTATTGATTATAAAATATTAATTAAAACTATATCTATCAAATGGAACTTCAGAAGTTATAAGTTTTTGTATTATACAAGTATGTATTCTCGGCACTTGTAACATTTTACTCGTACTATTATGATTAATCTACGACGACATATACATTGTGTAGGAAAGAAGTGGGTTCGGTGAGTTAATTTTTATAAAGGATACAATTATTTTATCGGGTTAAAGAACATTTCGAAGTACCTACGTCAATTTAAATCATAAAATGAAACAAATTTATAGTTATTTTCATACATAATATATATTATAAGCGTCATAGAATATGATTATATAATGACAAAACCAGCCACTTGACAATTTATATAATAATAAATGCAATTATGCATAATGTCAAATATTTTTTTATTTTTTTTTTATGGCACAACCATTATTGGGAAAGTATATTATAATCACAATAATTTAATAATATGAGTTTCGAACGAAAATCAAGCCATTTATTAAAATTACGTTAAAGAGGTAAAATACTACAGTGCGATGGGTGGTATAGGCGTCATCGTTAATTTGCAGTTATTTATACTTCCTAAAAGTAAACTATAATTATTCGTTCTAGTTAAAACAAAATATGAAATCTTAATTTTGCAGATAAAATATATTAATAAACATCGAAAGCGGTAAAATAAGAGAAAGTATATTTTAGGTTACATCGAAATTATTTACCAGACCCTTATAGTTATAATTTAACATTATAGTATTAATGTTTCCATGTATAAAAAATAAGACTTTAAAACCTACCTTTAAAACTTATTTTGATTTCTATTTTTCTTGAATATGGAATATGAATATAGCCATATCACTATATCAGTGATAAAAAAAATCCGATTTAATTATTTAATTTATTTCTATGAAGTAGTTAACAATTACTCGTTTTACTATTTATGATGAGTTTACCTAGTAATCAAAACGTTCAAGTCCTGTGTCATCACTAAGCCATCACAGTTTTAAAGCATCTTAGTAGTTACAATTATTAACCAGAGTCCAGAGTTACAGTTCTGTCTCCTTTGAAGTCTCAAGAAGGTCTAGACTTCAAGAGTATGTCATGTAAAGTAATAATTATTACACTATTATTAATAACCTAACCTTTATCGAGGTATATCTAATCTGGCCATAAAAGATAAGATCACAATTGTATAAATATCGAACATTAATACATATATTTTTGTTTATAATATTTTATAAATTTCAGTAAATTTAAAAAATAAAATATTATTTATTATATGTGATTTAGTTTATTTCACGTATATTTTAGTTTTAATTTCGTTATTGATGACGATAATTTTTTTATAATTATTTATTTAAAAAAAATGTAATTACTATTAGGTATTCTGAAATTATTTTATAGGCCAATAAGTGTCACAATAGAAAACATTTGTATAAAAAATTCACACTCATATCTGAAAAGAAGCCAAATACACACTTATGAGAATAGGTATAAAAAGGTCAAATACCCAAAATAAAATTTAAAATATGAACTCTTTATGTGATGCAGAACATTTATGGTGTATTGTTAATATACAATACTATATATTAAATAACTTACCTGTGTTTTCAAATAATACATAAAGAGATGTTACTTTCTATAGAAGTCCCTAGTCATAGTCCCTTTATATACATTGACAACTATATATTATACTACATTACTACATCCTGCAAAATATAACTGTGTTGAAAGAATAGTTAGTTTTATATTATTATATTATTTTTTTAGTTATAATATCGTTTACAACTGCGCAGGTTACAGGTACACGAATTAAATGATTAAAATAATTATTTTCAGAATTATCATAGTATTTTCTATTAAATTTTTAGATGAGGTATGTATATTATTATAAATCACAATAACAAATCACACTTTATTTGACATATTGTGTACGGTAATTTTTTTGTGCATTATAACCTTAGTCTGTAATAGGTATTTGCAATACGTACAAGGTACACATGCAACATCCTTATATAATATAAGTTATAACAGAAGGAAATATTTTATGGAAAGACAATATAAGAACAGTTTTAAACGTAATGCCCAGGACGAAAGCATTTTTTTTTTAAATTTATTTTAGTAGAGCTCGATGTATTCTACAATATTTGAATATAATCAATTTCTTTAAAACAATATCGGTCATCCATTTCTGTGAATGCATTTGATAAGTAGATTTTTGAAAATTTGGTGCAAGGTATCAGGTGGAATATTATTGATTTTTTTCGGCGAACCCTATGGTGGTTGTGGGGGGGGGAGAGTGTGGTACACGACATTCTTCAGATGTCACCATAAAAAAAATCACAGACAGATTGGTCTGGGGATCGGGGTAGCCAATCAATGTCAGCATTCCTGGTTATAGCGTGGTTACTGCGAACATCCGTCTGACTGCTGCCATCGACACTCAGTCAGTTTCTCCATCCTGTTGAAACCAGGTGCTTTTAATATCAATACTCTATAAAAATTGAAGTTTTTACCCAAAAACATTTCAAGCATCATGGCATGACTTCGACGGGTACTCGCTGTGATAGCAGTACCAAATTAAAATCAATTCAAACTTATAGCGATTAAAAACCGTTTATCATACAGTAATGATGGGACAAAGCAGCGGACGATGTTCAGGATTTTATTGTGCCCGTAAACGAAAATGTCGTCTTTTGAAATATATTTTTTAAGTTGAAATGGACTTTATCCGAAAGATTCCAGATGAATTCTGCGTCCTCGTTAATTTTAGCCATTTGTCGTTTACAGAGTTAGAAAAATTCCAATCGTTATAGGTTTAAGTTCTTGAACGATGACTAAATTATTTCAGTTCATTCACTTCAAGTAAAAAAAGGTACACTTCAAACTTTTCACTACCCAACAGTTTGACCAATATCAAACCCTATTTCTTATAACCACCCTGTACACGAAAAAATATGTGTACACCAAAAGTATTGAATTCATATTTAAATGGATATAAAAATTTCCAACATATTCTATACACAATAAACATAATTTTTGAACTTTTTTAGATTATTAATAAATATGCAGTTCGGTATGAACTGCAATAATGACTTGTTTATTAATATTAATATTTTTTTTTTTTTTAACATTTTGACATGAATTGTCCTGATTATATCATCAAGCTCGTTTAACATTAAATGTCCTCAGTAAAGTACTAACATACCTACACAATATTATAATTACACCTAAGCACATACAATTTCCAAAAACTGCTGAGTACAAAAATTCGAAAATTCTCCTTTCTTCATGTTTGTCGAATCAGCTGAGTATGATTAATGGGATTATAGTCCTCGTCATTTAATATCTCGCTTTTATTTTCACAGAATTTATAGTATATATATAATATATATATATAAATATTTTATACTTGATGCCTATTGAAAATTATTTTAAAACGTTAACTATGTTTTAACGCTCTTATCCCTTCGTCCCTTTCTGGCTTGTTCCCTTTTCCCAACCTGTACCTGACTCATTAAACACTCCACACTGTCTGCCGGGTGATTTATGTATATTCCGGATTTTTATGTTTGTCCAAAATGTGTTAGGTACGATATAATGACTATAAAAAATATATATATATATATAATATATTCTTTAGTACAGTTTTTGAGGTAACTTGATTTGTTCCCCACTAGATAGATGAAGATTAGATTAAAAAAAATGTATTTAAAGTTTAATCTTTTTTTTAAATACTTAAAACTCCGGATTCAGCATTAATATTGTGACTATAAAATAAATATATAATGGAACATATTTCATAATAATGTTATAAATAAAGTCCATAAATACAAATCTGTCAACACTCATTGTCAGACATGAATGTTGAACGTTTTAAGTCTTTCCAATTAATTTAAGTTGATAATAGACTGGTAGCGATTTACAATGTTTCATTTCTAAATAATTAATAAAAACGGTTAAAGTGATTTATTGGATTTCGCATTTTTCTATTATTGTCCTTATTCAAAACTTCATGAAAATGAATTCAATATTTTATGTATAGAGAGCTATCGCTGCTTTTATAACTTGACACTTTAATCGTTCGAAAAATGACTACCAAACCATATTTAAACGATAAATCATTAACAAAACAATTAATTACGAGTTGAATGGAATAAATATGGAACAACCGAGGAAATGAAATTGGATATCGTTAAAGTTGTTATACCGTGCGAATTCGTACACAGACAGAGAACTGAGAAAGCAATATTGGTCATATATTATTATACTGATCGAGATGGTATACCCGTGTGGACCGACAGTTGTTACTCAATATTGTCTTAGCCTCTGCGATTGATTTTTTCAACGGAATGTCCACCAACCATTAGCGCTCCGAAGAAATGTCCACCCAAAAGCTTTGAGTTTCAAAGTTTTTTTTTTTTGAAACGAGTGCTCGGTGATAAAATAATTATTAATTTGTATACACATAAAGTTATGCCACCGTATTACAATTATTTATATCGTCCTAACGCCTTAAAAGCAAAATATGATTTTTTTTTTCGTCGCAATTGTACCTAATATGCTGTATGGTGGTTTCACAATATTCGTAAATGATTTTCTCGAGATAAAAATTATCTATGAAATATTACGGTTGTTACTCCACAGTTCCCTCTCGATAAATGCTTAGATAATATAATAAGAAACATTTTTTTGGATTTAATTTAATAATGTGTGTTATAAAATTCTTAACGTGTTTGAAACGAGTAGGTAGGTACAATATACTATACTAATATACCATATTAAACTTTACTCCATAACTGTTGTTGATTTATTTATAAGCTACCTGTATACTTAATAAAAATATATTTAACTTAAAATAAACCCTGCATAGCCCAAATACATCATTTAATGTTACCTATATATTCTCTGGTTTTATTTACGTTCTTTAAAAAAAATAGTCATTGTAAAATTGTATTGAAAAATGTAAATAAACCAACTACCTGCCTAGTACCTATTCAATTGATGATAATAATTTATAACAATAGCATACTTTGAATTTTCTATTTAATATACTAACGTTAATATACCTTTTAAATTATTGTGTTGTGTACACAAATATAAACATGATTAAAAGTTTTAGTTTTAACAAATTAAAGTACATTTTGTGAGTTAAATTAAATATTTGATTTGAAAGTAATTAATCAAAATCCGTAACAAACGTATCTATGGGCTACGAATAAAATGGTTCATGCTGGTGTACAAGACTTTTGATATTCTATTGTTTTAATAGTAAAACATTGTCTAAATTAACAAAACAATATTGTTCAATAGTTTATTTAAAAATAAAAATAATAATGCAACGATTTAAAGAAGTCGAAACTTTTTCAAATAACTATGGCACAACTAGAGTACAACTTTCAACAAATAATTATGTAATTAAATACCTATCTTTATGGTTTTTGAAATGGATATTCTTAACAACGTTATTTTTTTTCAATTAAAATACCTCATGATTAATTTCTGTTCGACGGGCGGCGGATAAAAATGTTTTGTGATGTCTGAGATAAAAAAGAAAAAAAAAAGAAATGGGTTTTCTATCTGCGGCTAAAGCTAAACCCGACAATTTCGCTGTCTACGTGACCTGGATAAGATGTTGCATTGTGCTGGCTTGCGTATTATTGTAGTACATGTATTATGTATATACGTAAATATATATATTTTTTTCGTATTTTATATTTTATATATATACCTAGATATATATAAATTTGGTTCGCCTTCCTTCGGAGAAAGAACGGCAGGAGACATGAAATAATCAGACCCTGGAAAAGTTCCATAAATCAACGCCAACTGGCCCCGGTAGTTGTCATCAATTACTCAACATAGAGGAAACAGCACTGTAACACTTTTTTATCATTAACAGTAAAGCGAAAAAATACGCGTAACTGAAATACATATACATATATATATATATATATATGAATGAACAGAATATCCGTTGGACGAATAACCCCGTCCCCTGCGCTCTCTTGTTGCTTCATTTAGAGTTGATAATTACTATGGGAACGAAATAAAATAGAAAATTAAAATAATAACAATAATAATTTTCCACGTTTAATCTACTTAAATTCATATTTACACGTCAGGTCTATTACAATTAATAATAATGTAGTCGTACAAAATGTCATTTACATACATCATACAGTTATAATTAAAACAGTGTAGTTTAATAGTAATCAAATACATTCAAATATTATTATGTATTGGACTTAGCAGCGTAGCATTAATATTTGATATACGATATATGACTTAAAATTATGAACAATGTATTATTCACAATTACAGAAAGTTACACTAAAAGTAAATCAGTTTAATATTACATAACTTTTTTTTTTTTTTTTACAACTTTTCACAACAACCTATATGATTACACAGCAACATAAATCAATACAAGATACAATTAATACAATTATAATATACGCTATTAAATCAATAGGACGTATTTTTTAAATATTATAACGTACATTGAAATTATTTACTATTTACAGAAATGGCAATATTGCGTTTTATTAGTGTTATAGTTAATGAATTAAGGACTAATTTTTAAATGATACATTTTTGCTACGCTGCGCCATTTCGGCTTTGGTCTCAAACTTTGAAAACAAAAAAAAAACAAAAAATAATAATAGAAGTTTAAATTTAGACTTATAAACATTTTATTCTTCAGACTTATTTCACCACCTTTCTATGTGGTTTAAACTTTCCAGGCTCTTAATTTCGATACTTTGGTAATCCACGTCCGCTGTATTTTGCCTCCAATGTAACCTCTTTAGTGCATCACCCCTCATTCCAACCCAGACAGTACCACACGCTAAAAGTATTAACAACAACACAATACACACAAAAACTATCATACCTGGATGAGTCGTTTTTGCTACAACGTGTGCATTCTTCGGATCGTCTTTCGCTCTAAGTCGTGCAAATACTGCTGTCTGCTCTGTTGTAGTCGTAATGGCTCGATAGGTCGAAGTCGTAGTAATCGTGGCACAGTAATCTGCATTGAACACCTGTTGAACACTGCCATTATCTTGTCTACATTGCACACTCTCCACAGTGGACTTGAGTTTTTGCGGCCGATAGTTCCTGAGTCTCAGTTCAGTTTTCCTCAATTTGTAATGTTGATCGTCGGATGCATGAATCTCACACAGCCAGTCTCTGAGCCACGATTCGACGCACTTGAGTTGGTTCAATATTAATGTTTTAATTTTGGGCATATGATAAGGTAAACGACTGGGAAGTGAAACCACGTCGCATTCCGTTAAGTCTAAATATTCAAGTTGAAACAAAGATGACAGTACAGCACTGTCGTTTAACAGGATTGTAGCAAGATGTTTGCTGTACGCCAATTGGATTCGGTTCAAGTAACGTGTATCAGTAAATGGGAAAGTTGGTGTTTCTGGTGCCATTAGCCCCTCCAGCTTCAAGACTTTTAATCTTACTGGACCAGTTAACATTTCTCTAGTAATCATTTTGATTGGATTTTCGGATAAATCTAAAACATCAAGAAATAATAACGACGCAAATGTAAGGTCCTGTATGTGTCGAATATTATTTCTCCGAACATTTAATAGTTTCAGTCGTTTGCAACCCTCAAAGTCTTCGACACTCAAGTTCTGTATTCTATTACCTTCTAGATTTAATTTTTCTAAGCTTCTTGGAAGACTTTTTGGTACCGTTTCCAATAAGTTATTACTTAAGTCCAGTACGATCAATAAATCGAGCCGACCGAATGCGTCGTCTTCGACTGTGGTAATGTGATTAGCACTAATGTTAAGCAAATGGAGAAGGGGAAAACCATCTAGGTCGCCACTGTTCACTGCTTTTATCGCATTACCGCTCAATATGAGTGAGCCTAACAGCGGAGCTGGCGTTACTGGAACTTCTGTAAGATTAGTGTGTGAAGCATCCAATGCTTGAAGTCTTGGACCGGAACCCAAAACCACAGGTGCTAATTCTGCGTTTTTAGCAATGTTCAATTCAACTAGATTCTCAAATGGCTGAAATACTGTAGTACGATCGAGATCGTAGTTTTCGGAAACGTCAAGATATCGTAATGTAGTACTTGGTAACGTTTTTTCAGATATTCTCGTTAACGCGTTACCTCGTAAGTCTAACCATTGCAGATCCGGCATTCCAACAAACGTATTATTTTCAATCCACAAGATAAAATTATTCCCAAGATCCAAAACTTCCAAAGAAGACGCATTTATCATATCGGTTTTATTCAACGTCTTAATGTAATTCCAACTCAACGTTAGGTTTCTAATGTCTGAACACATTGAAAAATTGTGTACCTTATTGAACGATAGTATCATGGAATCAACTTTTACCATATTACTAACTGCCACGTGGCAAGGATTTAGGATGTTATTTCTGGACAAGTCAACCGTTGGTAACGTTATGTTTTTATCACTAGAGATATAAATCCCGTTCAAATTGTTTTGCGATATATCCAGTTTAGTCATACCGTTAGTGTGAGTCAAATCGACTTTGTACGGTATGGCGTCACAGTAAACATCGCGCGAGCCGTTTGTAGGCAACTCCAAAACGCATTCTTTTTGGACTTCTGCAACGACTACCGACAGCAAAGAAACTACGATAGCGTTTATAATCACTACCATTGTTCGTCCGCACTCACGACTTCCCAGCCGCCATGCTAAGTATTTGAATTTTCTTTGATATACTTATACCGCAGAAACAACCTTTGGTCGAATTTTTTTCATTCTATATATCTGTAAATATAAAACAAATACTTTTAATTAATGAAAAAAAAAGAATGTCTATAAATAATATCACACGTATTTAAATTACAATAGTCGTGTACGTTACCGAATTTAATAACTAAATATGTTTATTATACATAATTTATATTAATATAAGTTTAATACGTAAGCTGTGTATTATGCCAATCATATAACATACAATAAGTATGATTATGACAGACTTCTGTTTTTATTTTTTTAAATAATATCTCCCCTTTAGTACCCCCGAATGTCATTTTTGCTCTCAGTATGGGATTGGTCTGATTTCACCCTTTTGTTTTCGACGGTTATATTACCAGTTCATATATATTATACATACTTATATTTATTATGGCTATAACAATGGTCAAAATAATAAACCCACATAGCAACATGAATTTCATTTAATTTTTATTTAACGAAGTCCTACGTAAGCTCGGCAAAATCATTGAAACCTAGCGGTTTCTTCTATTGTTCTGTGTCCACGTCATCATCATCATAATAATAAAGAGTTACATATATCGCAACAAAACATACAGTAAACCTAACTTTTATACCGGATGTATAACAATGCGCAATTATTCATTTTTATCACTGGGCTTCACATTATACTTTAGCTACCCTTACAAACTATATAGTTGGTAATTTTGGTTAAGGGTAAGAGATTGTCAGCTTTTAATTTTCGAAAGTATACAATTATCTTTATATATAGTTATATGTATTGTATACAATGCGGAGGTGTACGTCAACGCGAGCGGTAATACTTTATGCGTGAATTTTTTTATTAACTTTAAGCTTAAGCCAACCCTAATTTTATCGTTATAATAACATTTTGGTAAATATTTAAACCACGTCCGTTAAGTATTATTAATAATAACAATATAGAGTTAACATATTCTAGTTCAGTTTTAATTAAAAATATATAGGTGTCTACTATTTAATTTGAATTAAAAACCCACTAACGTATTATTACGATAGTGGTTACATTTTTTTTTTTTGTAAACTCGTACTATCTGCTAAGGATCGATCATGCGTAGATGCGTTATATAATAGCACAGCGGGTGTAGCTGTGTTTTTAAGCCATGGCATTTTCCGGTCTTTTTAAAACTGCGTACGCTTAATTTAGTCTCGATTACGATCGCATTACGTTAATTGAATTATAATGTTATCGTAGTGTATACAGTATATGTGTCACGGCGTTTAGACGCAGGTTCCAAACACCCACCTACTCAGTCGGCGTATTAATATTCACGACATAATATTATATTATCACGGAGACCATGATGTCGCAAGGAACGGCGTCGGGTTGCACGAATGACGGATTGCCCGAGCAACTTTTCTTTTGCGTTTGAAAAGTTTTTGCATAACCGTCGCTCGAGGGGTGCCTAAGGTGACTGATGCGCGTGTTTTGGTGAAAATGTAAATTCAAAGTTTCGGTTGGCTTTAAGTTACCGAAATACTTAAGTCCCGTTTTCCTGTCAACCCGACATTCTAAAAATGTATAGGTACATACACTACATACTCAGTATGTAAACTCGCACATAATCTAGTAATTTATGAATGGAGTAAGGCTGAAAATGGCATGTCACGCGATTTACACGCGTGTCAGCGAATACGTATAATAGGGCTAATTAAAACGATGAATGATCGTTAACACGGTGCACATCATATGGTACAGGCACCTGCACATATACATTTTGATTGGTACCTACAAAGTGTGTATAATATATATTTTTATCGGAAACAGGCATAATATTATTGAATAATCAACCGTACATAAAAAATTAATTTAATGAAAATTAATCAGTCTCAATATCATTGCGTATTTCGTATAATATATGTGCATTGTGCATTAAGTATTAAATTATAACAAGCAATACTCCTTCATAAACAGAACGTTGAAAAACGTGTTCGTAATTGCATAATAAAGTCAGTCTATTGTGGGTACCTGCACATTAAATAATGTATTCATCATATGAATACATACTCACTCATTTAAGACTTACGTAATTTCGTTTCTTTTGTTAGTATACTACAGTAAAATCTCGTTAAATCTAAAGTGCACTGAGTACCTACGTTACGTATCACTGTAATTGGGCCAACGACAGTTTTTCATTGCTGAAATAGCTATACAAACGAACACTATTAAACTGCAACAATGCGATGACCAATATTTATTTAATTTAAAAATGTATTGCACAATATATTAAAGAACAATATTTAGTTTACAGACATCATTATTTAGAATTTGACAAACATTATAAATTCAGCAATAAAAATATTAGCTTGAAAGTTTTCTTATTTATTATATGCACTATACATAGTACAAACCTATAATAATAACATCCAATCAATCAATCTTACTACCACAAGTCATAATGAAATAAATACGTCAGTCTTATTATTATTGTCTGTCACTGGGTGTTGTTTTAATTTTCATTTGTATAGCTTACGTTTGATAAATTAAGTATATTTATTGATCGCTGCAGGGTTGTATGACAGCATAAACACAAACCCTGTTCAAAACAATACACGGCCCATTATTTTTACAGTAGGTACAGTAAATTAATATTTTTAAAAATGTAATTGTATTATAAAAAATCGATATTTTAATGCTAGAACTTGATAAGGACCGTTCATAAAACTGTTTATTTTTACTGAACTGAACGACACTCAATTGAGTTTTATAGTATTATTATCTAGATCTTTTTAATTCTTTTTAGTTTTTTTTACACTCTTCGACGATACCTAAGTCCATAATATATGGCATAGATGTATATGAATATAAAAATGCGATTAAACCAGAATTCAATTTCGCGCCCGTCGGATGCAGACACGCTTCCAATACATTTTTATCCCATCGGTAACGCCACGCGAGTATATTATACTCCCGTGCATTGCGTCAAGCTTAGTTTATAAGCCCTCGGATCGAGCGAGTTAGTACAAGAGAATGGGATGGAAATCAAGTAGGGGGAAATAAAGAACAATTTCCCACCTAGAATTGAGAAATGAATTTCGTATGCAAACTGGGTAAAGGCGAATAGGAAGCGCGACTTGGTTCCGGAATCGGGAAGACTCTTATTTGGAAGAGACACGGTGAGGGGAGAACGCATCTAGACCAAGACAAATAAAAAGGAGAGAAAAAGTCGTGTCCCTCTCATGGGAATGCAAAGCTTTGTTGTGCAAAGGAGAAAAAATATACAAGACGAAGGTATTACAAATCTGGTTATAAAGTTGGCCGAGCACGAAAATAATCCAATCAAGCATAAGTCTGATTTTACGAGCGGACTATACATAATAATACATCATTCAAAAACAACAAAAACCGTTTTAATAACATTTATTATATACGGGTAACTCTTAATTAATATCTCGATGTACATTTTGAGTAGGTATTTATTTTTTGTTCTTTTTCATTTTCGATGACAATAACTTTACTTCGCCGAGTAAGTTTTATTGAATCAGTGTCAAACGATCACATTTTATTTTACGCTTCCCGTAAAGTTATTATTAAATACGTTTTCATCGTAGTATGTAATATTATATGCGATATATATGCATTAAGATGAAAATATTTATGGCGTACGATTATGCGTGTATTCACGATATACATACATATTTACTTACGCATTATTATCATACGGTATTATATTATTATATTTATAAGAAGCTGTGATATAGAGAGATATTATTATAATACTATTATGGTTTTGGAAGCAAAATAACGTCGGCCGATGCTAATTTTTGGTAGCGATTTATTACCGCAAGGAAGTTTTGTCTTAATTGGTTTTTACTGCTCCACAAAATGTTCACTCGACCAAAAAGTTACACCACTCGTTCAGCGACCATGGTCCCTCAGTAATTATTCAAACGATGAAAATATGAATAACTTTATTACCAAAATTCACTCACGCTAAAAGTTTCCACGGTTATTTCAACAATGTTTTTCGATGTTTTCGGATAACAGCTATGTACACAGCTTAGTGTACAGTCAGTGTTAGTGGCCGTTTTTAGGTTGCTCCCAAATTTATGATGGCCGAGTAAAAACACCAAACAAATAAAACACGTTATTATATTTTTATTTTATATTCAAAATCGTTGAATTGGGCTGTAGTAGGGGTTGATAATTAAAATTCCGGTTAGATAATCTTGGGCTTCTAGATTTGGTTTCAAAACCATTCGCCATTTGCTGCAATTGATGATTTGGGTCGAAAGGAGGCCACATTACCGCATTCATTGTGCCACTATTCGCGTCTCTGTCGTTTATTTATAGAGGCCAAAGATACTTTGGATTAACATTGGAAAGATCTAACAGCCGTTATACCATTGCCTCTAGATATTTACGGTCGTCGTTTGCTATCAAGCGTTTCAATGTTATATCACAAAATGTAAAATATATCTATTAAAAACCTCAAAATCGATTTGTTTCGGAGACAACATTAAAATTCTTGTGTCTTGTAAAGTTAATTATTTAGAACTAGGTACCTGCGGATATTGAATCAAATGCATAAAAACAAAAACCAGTATAACTAATTAATATATCATATCTAAATATAAATTACATTATAAATTATTAAAAATTATACATTTATTACTCTTCATAAAAAGTTAAATCGTTAACTTATTTACGTGTGACTAGTTATTTGCAGTATTTTGTATGGCTCATTAAACAACTTCAATATTTTTTAAATTGACCATGGCACTTCAAAAAATTTCTATAAGAATGCTGTAAAAAACCTTAATTTTTTTAATAATAATTGTTGTTAATATATAAAATTCTATATTATTATTGTATAGTGTGTAATAAGTACATTTATTTGTCTTACAAATCAATAATTTATTTCAAAAGAAATATTCTTAACATAAAAATAAATAAAAATAAATTGGCGAATGAACATAAAATTTCTGTTCAATAAAAAATATAGTGATATAAAATATAAAAATTTCTACATTTTTTTTTTATACAAAAACTATAATAATTATTAACTAGTAAACTGCTCTGATATTTAGTTAATTTTATTGAGTAAATGATGGATAAAATATAAATTTAATTAATTAATTTTTTTTTTTTTTAATTTAATTTATATTTATGCTTTTACTATTTGTTACAAAATGTTAAATATTATGGATAAACAATATTACATATTATACACCATTTTAATTATTTTTACTGTTATATATTTTGAATATAAATTATAAAATAAATTAATCATATAATACTACCTATTCAATTTACTAATGACTAGATCAGTTAAAGTTAAATAATTTTGCACGATGAAAAAAATTATTCATTTATTAGTAGTATCAAATTATTTATCTTTTTATACAAAATTATTTTTAAAAAAACTTTGAAAAATATTAAAACATGTTAACAAAATAATAATTTATGTTTAACGTACAGTTTTTATGTACCTACATGCTGCCAAGTATATTTGACGTCATGATATGATCATCCATTATTATGTTTAAACAGTATTCAAAATTTAAATTCAACTTGCTCAACTGCATACGTTATCCAGATTTTAAAATGTATAACCAATGATACCAGTTAATAGCTTTACTATTTTATTATTACTATATGTGTTTACATAAATTTGCCTACTTTGAGTTACATACTATATGTCTATATACAAGAGTATATTATTATCGTAAACGGTATAAATAATTTCAAGAGCTTTTTCCCAAATAATGAGCAATAATTACCATTAATATGATGAGCGCTGTATTTTTATTTTCATATATAATCGTATACCATCATACTATACCTACCACTTGTATTTATTTTATTACCGGGAACATTTTAGGTGGTGTTTAGACACGTAAGATACTCTCCTGCGTCCTTAAGTATAAAGTATTACGACACTAAGTGATAAATACATAACAACCTCTGACTATGAGTGTACTACGTAGGTATACGACACTTAGACAGGTAGGTGCATTGCGTTTACGGTATACTGGATTATAAGACATTCAATTCTCGTGGATTCGCGACACGATCGCACCGCGTCCGCAGAACTATTCCGTTATTATTACCGTTAATACCATTATTACCATTATTACCATTATTATTATTATTATTATTATTATTATTATTACCACCTACTGTCGCGATAATATTATAAAGTTCTCACCTTTTCGCGTGTGCGACATTAACGGCGGGCCGAAAAGTGTCCGATGGCCGTTGACGTTTTTCTCGAGGCGTCATGCTCTGCGCTCGTGACCCTATTATTTCGGCGTTCGCCCCGGTCGTCGTCTGGACCGTGCGACAAACTTCGGCGGGCGAGGAGGCGAACGCGTCGACCGGGCGAATGTGCTTGGGGTAGTTCGCACTAGAACGTGGTCCGGAGTCGACTGATCCGACGTAATGTCCTACGGGCACAGAGTTCGTCCCCGGTTAGCATGATATAATATATATATGTGTGTGTGCGTGTGTGTGTGAACGCGGTCCCGTTGGCTGCCACTGGGCGCGCGGCGTACCCGTAGTTCGTCGGTTTACCCAGCAGCGATGATGGTTCCCCTAAGTATATAATATTATATGCGTAATGCGTGCGCGCGCGTGTGTGTGTGTGTGTGTGTGTGTGTGTGTGTGTGTGTGTGTGTGTGTGTGTGTGTGTGTGTGTGTGTGTGTGTGTGTGTGTGTGTGTGTGTGTGTGTGTGTGTGTGTGTGTGTGTGTGTGTGTGTGTGTGTGTGTGTGTGTGTGTGTGTGTGTGTGTGTGTGTGTGTGTGTGTGTGTGTGTGTGTGTGTGTGTGTGTGGGTGTGTGTGTGTGTGTGTGTGTGTGTGTGTGTGTGTGTGTGTGTGTGTGTGGGTGTGGGTGTGTGTGTGTGTGTGGTAGATTTTGTATAATTGTATGTGGCAACAATCGGATTACTGTCGATATAAGGAACGTTTTAAAAATATTATATTTTACTTATGTAGGTATACGCACTATACGCCCCACGTTTGGGATTTGTGTTAATATACCTGCAACAACTGCTATATTATTATAATTCATAACACCTATACGGCGTAGTTTGAATAACTCAATAAAATACCACATAGTTTTTACGATGGTTAACATTTTTAACTTTTGAAATAGTACCGCATATCTCAAATAATTTGTTGGCAGCAGCAGCTCCATAATGTGAAATCAAAAGTATTATACATTATAATATGCCTAGTTTATCACAACTAAAATCTCAAAAAGTAACAAATAAGCGATAAAAATTTTATTATTTTGTAAATATTTATTTCTGTCGTGAATAATAACTGTATAAAAACTTTTATTCAATTTTATCTATTTTCCTAAATTTATAGAGAGTACCTTTATTATTATAGTAGGTAACTATATAATAAATATATTATTTTCAGAATGTCAATTTAACTTGTACCTACTACTTGTTTATTTTTTAACGAATTAAAACCAAACTCGGTTTGTTGGTAATCGGCCAATAATATTGTACACAACATTTTCTAAAACAATACACAATATAATACGTAGGCACTCAATAAATTCAATTAAAATCAATCACTCCGTGGCCCCGAAATATCGACGGTATAAAATACATAATATTTAATATCCAAAGTGGAAACTAATGTTACGGGCGCGTTTAAATTCACATTTAATGCATTAAAATATACGTATAAATATTATGCATATGTGTGTAGGTATATACCTAACTACTTTTTTTTTTTTTAAATATTATTATTATTATGACAATATGACGTGTGCTCCGCAAAATTAAATATCCCAACACGCCCAGTGTATAAATATTATTTTTTATTCGCACCCTTCTTGATTTCTACCGCTTTAAAATAATATAATATAATATACGCACATATAATATAATATAGAGGTACGCATATATATATATATATACGTAATATATATGTGTATAGGCATATACATTATAGGTTGGGTACGTATAAATATACATGTCCCGCAAACAATATTACGCTTGATAATGGAATCTCCGTGTACGCACCAATCACGATGATGGTTGGTGGTGGATGAGGTATACGTGCATTTGTGTGTTTAATATTATATTTCATCACTGAATCGTTATCGAGATATATGCGTTGTGTGTGTGTGCGTTTGTACGTAAGATAAATAAATACGATTATATTATGTGTACAACCGATTAAACTTATGGAAAACGAAAAACGTTCTTTTTCCCGTGATAACCTAAAAGATATCGAAATAATAATAATGATATAATGTTTATACCATATAATAGTAATAATATGTATAATGTACGTGTACCTATATAATATGTATATTACGGCGGCGCCGAGGCGTCAATCTCTCGGGATAAGCAAAAAGTCCATAAACTTTTTTTTGCCAAAAGATATACTTTTTCGAGACTTTGCAAGAGAGGATTATTTTAAACATTCGTTTAACATATAACATTATACGTACAACAGCAGAGTGCGCAGTAATATATTTTAAGATTTTAACTTCGCACCTAGATTTATACATATTATCAACTGTACAACTTATATACGTGTGTAGGCATAGTTATATAAATAATGGGAATTGCATGATCTTTGCATTAAAAAAAAATTCAATATTTTGTGTTAGGCCGTTAGTGTCTTATGGTAAATATTAGGTAACTGATGCATGGTTACGTATAATAATATATTATTATTATATGCTTTGTACGCGAATAAGTATTTTGGACACACTGTGTAATATGGGGTGTAGATCATTTGGTCGGGTGTGTTAAAATTCAGAAACGACTGGTCATCGTATTCAAAAAATAATTTAAACGAAGCTCACTTCGAGTATAAATTCACATTTAATACATTACCGCGTTACCAACAAAAATAATATATACGAAAGCGTATAATATATTATTAAAAAATAAATACTGATCGACAACTTATCACGGTTTTTGGGGAAAATTGGAATAACAAGATAATTTGAATAAAATTTTTTTATAAGGCTTAAAACCAGCAATAGTTGTACCTAGTTGCAATAGAGTTGGTTTATACCTTGTGGCTCATACGCGCGTGATTGAGTCGTTACATACGATAACGATATTCAAGATATTCAACCAATAAAAGTTTAAAAAACTGATGAGCGTCATAATAAAGTTCGAGCTTTTCTTCTAGATTTTTCATTGCATCGAAGACATAATATTATATACATACATATATTACTATAATGGGTCATGGAATTTCTAGTCCATTAAACACGTGCTTCCGCGTGGACGCCTGCGCCATTACGTTTTCGCTCACAATAATAATTCCTGAGTAATACTAATAATAATAATGATCATTACTGTTAAATATTATTATTATTATTATCATGGAATACAATTTACAAATAGTGTCGTAATTAAACGCCAATTTGAGTATTTGGTTTCAGGGCGTCCGACACATTTTGACGTTTATAATGGCGCACTTTGTCTGGTTCAGCAGCTTTACGTGCTGTACACTCAAACTTGGTATATAATATATTGTATATATAATGTCCGTATAATTATTTAAGCACATTCGCCCAGCCAGACGACATATTTATGACCTGCACTACTGTACACTGCTAAGGGTACATAGTTCATATAACCTTTTCACCGACAAAATAAATGCAAAACGAAATTAATAATCTGCGAGGTAGGTAATAAATTCTTTTTGGGTAGGTACATTTATTTTATTTTATTCCGAGAAAAAAATTTTTTTCCCCGCGTAAACGTGTGTTTTTTTCACAATTTAACGTATGAATTCGTGTAATTTTTTATTTGTAATTGATTTTATTTTAATTGATTGCTAAAGAACATTATTTTTTATTTTATGCACTCATTGGGTGAAACATATTTAATAAATATTGCAATGCGATGTAGCCGATGGAGGTATAACGTAAACTTTTGTACGATAATATTACAATTCAGCATTCACCATTTCAGATTATGTATTTTTAAAACGTTCTTGTACTAATACCCTGAAAAGCTTACTAGTGTAGCAACGATATATAACTTAATTTTGTATATAGCTCTTATATGGGTTAATAGGTTATTAGGTCTTGTTTACGTATAATACTATTTATTTCGACAGTTCACATAACATTCCAACAATTGCGATATTAATAGTTACTTGCTACATAGAAGTATAGAACTTTTTTTATTGTAACTACCAAGTAAACATACGTCCTGGTCCTACATACCAAAGGTAGGCTTTATCAACTAGTTCTATAGAAATTTTTTAACTTTTTCATTTAACTAATTAGTTAATTTTATAGTTAACTTAATAACTTAACTAGTTAGAGAACACATAGCAACAACTTAACTTTTTCTATTTAGTTTGAAAAATAATAGATACCTCGAGAAGAAATCCTGTTTATAAGTATATTTTTCTCCATATTAACTTAAAACTTTTACTGACTTATACAAAAGTGAATTTTTTCATTAGCTACTTATTACCGCCTTTGCTACTTAACAGCTGGTTAAAAATATAGGTAATTAATGACAACAATTTGCACCATTCTGCTGGTGATTTTTTTTTTAAATTATATATAATTAACTAGAAATCTGGAAGAAGCTTTAGTTGGTGAAATATCTGTATATATTTTTGTGGTAGCATTATTTGTCGTAGGCTTATGTAGAATTGAATCACATTATATACAAGGGCCATATTTGTGTTAACTCTACATTCTCCGATATAACGTTCAAAACACCCGTAACCCTAATTTTACATATAACATAGGCGAATATTGGAGGATATTTAGGAGTGATTTTCATCCCCAGTTTTGAAATTGAAACCCTCATACTATTTCTATACACCCCTATTATTTTCACTACACTTACGCTACTGGTTACTATTCATAAATCATATATTAAACACTTAAGTAGATTATAGGTATGGACACTTATTAGACATAGAAGATCATGAACATATACTTAAAAACTAAAAATATGATTATAAGTAACAATGGTAAATTACAAACATCAATGGTGCAAAAATATTAATTGATAAGTATTAAAATTGTAAAATCAATTATTTTTAAAATATTGTAATCAAATTATATACTTATTATAATTGTAAGTAGCTTTTGTAGCAATTATCAAATGATGGTAATAACTGTAAATTATATTTTAATAAATATAAAATTAAGTTATGATTTCGAAAGTGAAATCAATTTAAAAAACCGTTTCGTACAAATTTGAATGACTTAAAATCCATAAATTATATAATATCCTTACATAGGTACCTAATAATATATTACCTATTCGTATATTTTATATAAGCTAATCAAGTTAATTGCCTGCTAAAATTGTTTCAAGAAATTATTAAATATTAAAATACGTACCTACAACCCATTCTTACCTTCTGCTTGACTATCACAGCATAACTATACTTTATCTAACTCGGGAGTCGGGACTCTACTTGACACTTACCTATAGCCCGTCTTTGCTTTATTATATATATTCACTTAACTGTCTTTCGTATTTCAGTGTCAAGTTGAAAAAAAAATGGATAAAACTTTTTTGTATGTTTAGAATACGTTTATGATTAAGGATGTATGTTATGGGTACACTTACAACAGAATCTACATAAAAAAAATAAAATAACCTATGTGATACACAGTTTCTACAAATATATTTAAAGATCGTAGATTAAAAAAAAGAGAGTAAAGTTTTTTTTTGACAGAACCTCCCTGAGGACGAGTTAAAAGTAAGAAAAACGATTTTGATGTCATGAAGACGTTCATTTAAAATTTAAACTAGTACAAAATAAATTCTAAATTTAAACAGACAATGAACATCATATTATATTATTACTTATTGTAAAATGTAAAGTACCTATATTGGGATATCTAATGGTAAACATTATTATAAAACACAATGCTCAAATCACGGTCTTAATATTAATACGTTTAATACAAACTACTATTGTTGGCAAAGATTATGCACTCTAAGTTTTTACTTACATTTCATAGCTTTTACAGTAAAGCTGCAATAACTGCATCAGCTGCAGGCAGTGCCGTCTTAAGGCATGGGCCCGTAGGGCCCGGGCCCGGGGCCCCGAAATTTTAAGGGCCCCAAATTCACATAGATTACATTATTTACCGAATATCATAATTTTACATTTTTTTGAATGTTTTTAATATAAATCTCGAACGAAAAAATATTTAAATTAGCTTTGTATCAAAATAATACAATTTGATTAATTTCTAAATTTTATTGTTATTTCTGGTCCACATTACACGTACATTATTTTTACGTGCGCTATGTTATCGCCGTTATCGGTTATTTCGATTTGTTTTACGTAGAAGCACATAGAAGTATTGCGAGTGCTATTTATAAAATAATATGAAATATCAGCTTATCTTATAAGCTGTAGCGTCGACGCCGTTGTCAATCGTCATTGTTGACTGTACAGTGTACAGCTGCAGACTGCAGTTCATAGAACATTACACACACATATAATCGGATAATCCACATAAATATCTACATTTTGGCTCGTGTGCGTTTAATTTTTAATTCAAAAAAAATTTGTCTTACGTAAGTAAACTTTACAGAAGACGACTGTATTTTTTCCAGATGTTCTAACTATCGACAAAAATATTGTCATTTCAAAATGTCAAAGCGTTCATATCCTAGTGGTGCTTCAAAGAGGCAGAGAGCAATCGTAAAAGAAATCAACGAAAAAAAAAATCATAAATTCTTTACCTAAGCTTACAGATTTTGAAAGTAAAATAAAGAATAAAGTAACAGAGATTTAAACAAAAATTCACTTTTTACTTTTTTTAAGTGTAATATTTAATAAATAATATGCATTATGTGTTAAAAAATTTATATACCATAATTTAGTAGGTATTGTAAGGCCCCCGAAATATGTTGGGCCCGGGGCCCCGTAAAACCTTAAGACGGCCCTGGCTGCAGGTATTATATTATTATTACATATTATACTATAATATTATATAGGGTGTAGCCGTGTAGATCTTGGATGTAAATTACAAAAGAAATTGAGTCCAAAGTACTTGCCAGTAACTACTGGAGTATACTCCGGTACACTATACAATTCAGTCATTCAGTTAAGATAATTTAACGCTGAATGAGTAGGTAGGTACCTACGTACCGGTAGACAGATTTAATTTCAGTGTTACTTAAAGATACGGCGTCAAAGACAATCGGGGAGGATTCGCATTGCTCACTTTAAGAAGGATTGTCGTTGCTTCGTTTGCAGAGCAAACACATTTTAATCCTACAAAGTCTGTTTTACACTTCCGATGTTATTTCGAAGCCTATTAAATTAAATCAGCAGCTCATCAAAATCAAATATTTTGAGTCCGTTTTAATCCCCATGCATAAGACGTTTTATATTATATTATGCGTTATTGAACTGATAAAAGCAAAACGCTTCGACAAATATAAAAATATTCATATCTAAATAGGTACAATATATTATATATTTTAAGATGATTATTTTGATGTACCTATATATTATAATGGTATCTACGGTATAATATATTAATTATATTAGGTACCATTGTAATCGTATATTATTTTTTCAAATACTTTTCCATAGTATCTAATTTAAAGAATTATTGTGAATATAAGTTTAAGTACAACTGAAAAAATCGGTTCTGTAGTCTGCAGTTATAAAAATACATACAACTGCAGTATCTACTCTGAGTTCACCGACATAAAATACAACGATCTGTTAGTCCGATATAGTTTATTTATAAGATCTGACCATTATCAGTTTTAATTTATATACTTTTAAATTCTTAACGGTACCACGAATCTTTGAGCATTACATTACAGTGTTTTTGTTAACTGGTATGTTTTACGATACGAATCTAAATTATCTGCAGCACCTATAAAAACTCCAAACTAAACTTTTCTCAAGAGTAATAAAATAATAATTAAATCGCGTTAATTCCAGCTCTGCTGCAGTTATACATTAACGGCAATAATAATAATAATAATAATTTGAGGGAAAAAATAACTTTTGATCTACAATAAATAAATACAATTATTAAATTATTATACTACAGCACGTATGGAAACAATTTGCTCAAGCGCGAAAAAAAATTCAACAAGTGTGCCCACATTGAAACAAGGCAGACTCGTGTCGTATGAAACAGATGTGTTTTCGAAATTATATGATTCTACGACTGTAGATGGTGGGCACGAGGGGTGGCTTTTTTACTTATATATATGTATGTATTATTTTGCGCTGTTTAATCTGTGCGCCGCTTATATAGCGCTTTTAATATTGTTATTGTTATTGTTGGGTATTATTATTATTATTATTATTATTAATCCAAGCTATTCATTTTTGTTTTACGATTCGGTTTGGGCAAAAATCGCGACAGAACGAACGTGTAGATATATATATATATAATATAAATTATATGTACAGCGTCACAAACGCTCCAGCGTATTCGTATATATATATTATTATATAATGCATACCTATATATTCCGCTAGCCATTAAAACGTTTCTCCATTTTTGTATTACAATATACACGTATATATAATATGCATGTGTACATAACGAAAACGGGAAACAACAGCCATACGCCCATATACTATGTATATAATATACAAAGTAAAAGAATAGCAATATAATTATATTATTATTATTATTGTTATTGTTGTATTATTATTATTACGCCTATTGTGTGCGTGCAGCGAGACTCTAACCCTTTTCCAAAAGCTCTTCATCCTTGTGTGAGTACGAACAAATTCAAAAAGGACATCGTACGTTATCGAAACACAAACGTATACTTTTAAAACACAATGTATAGATGCAGCTCGAACACAGCAATTTTCCGTCCTTTTCTCCGACACCGGTCCGTGCGATGTCATTGCGCTTATTACCGGCTAATAAATATTATATTATAATGTTTCGTTCATGTCTTTTTTCTCGCCGTTTCGTTTTCGTCGTTTCCGGTCCGTTAAGGCGATTACCGCGGTACGAGTTGAATGGTTTATACCTGCTGCAGCTGTCCGCAGTGCCATCGTCCCTGAGCCCCGACAATAATATAGGTAGCCCTGCAGTGCTCTGATTGCAGATAATTTTAGAGAAGATAATTTTAGCCTGCGAAGAGACGTTTATATTTAAAATAATATTACACAATGTGGAAAAAAAATAAATAAACGCCCGCGGTGAATCGGCCGTGAAATGTTATTAGATACAAGTCGAGCCTGCAGTCGTACCTATACTGCAGGGGCATAATTTCAACTTTTTGAATGCTAACTACTATTGTATAAACAGGCCAAAAAAATTTCTGAAAGCCAATATTTTATTATATTATATTTTACATTTGTGCAATAGTTATTAGGTAAACATTTTAAATTAAAATCTTGATTTTTTCAATCTTATAATTTAATATATTGTGAGTATTATATACCATCTAATAATACTAAGTTACTACATAAATTATTTTAATTCAAATTTAGATATTTTTAGACATTATTGTACCTAAAAACACTGTTCATAAAACAAATCTTGAGATCATCAGTCACTCATAAAATATTTAAACATTTTTGTATTTCTTTGAAATAATACATTACAAATAATAAGTAGAACCGTGTAGAGTATAATAAAATAAAAAAAGCGTTATTTGGAGTTATACCTTATACGCGATTTCTTTTTAAAAATGCTTTAGTTTTGACAGCTTTTGTTACTTTTTTAATTTCATAAAAATAATTTGTACATTTCTGTTTTGATTGTATATGTTATTTGATAGCACAATAAAACAGCTTTCAAATAAAAAAATAAATAAAAGTTAAACCATCCCCCCCCTTTAATTAGGGTTTTTATGACGGCGGTTGGTCACTTCTTCACGGGACACATGATATAATATTATCATACATATTTTATACTATAGGTTTAACCGCTGCAGTGGCACTGAAACTTTACATTAATGCAGATTCTATACCATCCGGTAGTGCCCTACATTCTGTCTCCCTCAATTTTCACACAATATTATCGTATTAAGTTATTAAAATGCCGCAGCATAAATTTGAATTTTTAAGCTCAGAAGTCGTTTTAGCATAATATGTAAAGCTATTCCTATTTTCAATCTATATAGGTATTAAATACTTATGATCTATTTTTTAAATTAATTAATATTAAATTTGTTCAAGGAGGCAGTGTTACTGCCCCATACGGTGATGACTGACATACAAAAAAAATTATAATAAAAAAAACACACATCATTGTAAAATTAATACTTTCATCGCTCCGCTCAGAATCTAAAATGTAATCACGGCAAAGGCGTACTGCACTACACAGGGATCTATGCAACAATCAGATTGTTCTGCGAAAACAATTTCGTGAAATGAAAATGTTCACGCTTCATTCATGATCATGAAGATTTCAATATGAATATAAGACAGATTCAAAAGTTTATTGTTTTGTAATGACCGTGGTATAGATTTCAGTGTCTGGTTGTGCATGGGATATGCGCGTGATATGAGCGCCAAGCACTTTTGAGGATTTCCACTTTACCTCCCTGCCCTTTTTGGGATTCCCACTTTGCGCCCGCTGGACGGAAAAAGGTCACTTTCCAACGCTTCAACAGTCATTGAAAGCTAAACTTTCGGTGCAGGCGTGACAAAAAATTATTTTCAGTTATTAATGAATATTAATGAATATTATATGGTATCAGATTTTGCATAAGCGTTTATTACATTATACAGTTAATATAACAATTTATAAAATATATCATCAATTCATTATTTTTTTATAAATGTATGTAACTTAAAATAATGAATGAACGAAATATATTAATGGGTAGGACCTATAATTATACTCACTTGCCCCTATCATTAATGCTGTGATAAATATTAAATACTTAGATATACAATATAATAGTAGGTAATTAATAATATAATAAATAAGAATCGACCAATCTAAAATCGTGGTGACAACCGTCTATAGCTGGTGTATGCAATCTTGCTGTGATGATAATAATGATGACAATTAACAAAGTTTGAAATTCAAATACAAATAAACTCTTAAAAATATTAAGAATATTATATTATTATCCTCAAACACCATTTATTCAAAGTAGGTTTCTATTTAGAATAGGATTCAATACCTTAAAAGTTAAAAATGTTTAAATTATTTATAACATTGGTAGGTATAATAAGGTACATCAAATTATTTTGAAATAAAATATGAAAACCATCATTTTTAAATAATAATATTATAAGTATAACAAACAAAATATTATACGAGTAGGTACCGTGACAGTAATAAATAACATAAGAAAAATGATGACTAAATTGTCTTTAAATGTTTAAATGTATTAAATCAATAATAGAATTTACAGAATTTTGACGACGACGACCACTTAAAATAAATGTATAAAATGCGATTTCTGATTAACATAGGTATAGGAATACATACAACTATATAATATTACATTATATTATGAACATTTTTCTGTGTGTTATAATAACTTACAAAACATTTTTCCTCTGTTGTAAATCTCATCGTATATTATTGCAATTATCATCCCACAGAACAACTTCATAAAGTTGAAAAGATAATGAATATATAAAATTAATTTTATAACTACTATTATGCAACATAAATTATTCATGTTATTGAATAAAATATTTGAAATACTTGTAACAAAATTCTAAGTATAGTTTTATGTTTCCACGCGTATTCGTAAGAATTCTGTTACAGTTTATTTTTTAATTATTACAATCCGACGAAGTTAAAAATTTTTTTAGAAATATTTCAGTATTTTTCTGATTATCATTTCCTTGAAATTTTCTTGTCAGATATTAACACAAATTGAACGATGCACATTTTTCAGTGGCGTGATGAACGGGGCTTAATGACGCCTAGACGTCATGGTGGACATTTTTTTTGTGGGGGGGATGGGGTGTGGTTGGATACACTATTTTTTTTACCAATATCAGAATATAAAATTAAATTATCTACAGCCACGTAATAATTATATATATTATATAATATATTAAAGAGATAAAGAGTGGGTATAGGTACTGAATATAATATGTTGTGCATCATGGTTCATAAATGTTCACCACGCCACTGCCCTTCATTAACCTAAAATCAACATTTGTTAATAGGTATAGACTAGGTACGGCTGTACCATTAAACATCCCTATAGTAATAAATAATAAAATAACTATCTACAGTAAGGTACTACCAAATTACTTACTTAATTTAAAAAGTATTTCAGAACAATTATATTTTTATTGTGCAGGATTTTAGCCACCGATAGGTACTCGATAGGCATTTATTTTTATAACAGTAGGGACAGAAACTCAAAGTCATAACCATAATAATTAATAGAAACATATCACTAAAAATCTAAAAAATACATACAGAAAATTTATATTGTATACTAACAGCAGAATAAATAACGACGGTCGCTGATGTGTCCTTTAAAAAAAAACAAAGCTCGACTTAAAAAAAAAATATTTCCGACAATATTGGAGAAGAATGTTTACATACTTTTTAATAATTTATTGATAAAATGTTATTATTTTAGTGATATTGAGAAACTAAAAGACATATAGTAGAAACAATTGTGATGAAAAATTGTAATTCAAATCATGTAAAAAATAATTCAAAATTATATATAATCATTAATCACTTTTGGACCGAATGAAATTAAATTTAAGTGAAGGATATAGTTTCAAAAATATTTTAGGGCCTAGTTCCTACGTTCGTTTTGGTTTACAATCCATATAACATCGAAAATATATGGAAAAAACGTATATATAGGATACCCCTCCATATTATAATAACCGCATAGTGTGTGACCATGTGGATGTAGGGCAATGTAGGTAGGTATTTCATTATTTCAAACTTTAAAATAACTATGTAACTTTGTTTAACTATAATAACTAGTTTAAGTTAAATATAGTAGGTACTTAAAAGTCCATTCCAGCTATTCTTCAGCTGTTAAATTGGTCCGTAAATACACTTTAGCACAACTGTTCTTTAACATAATTGCAGTTATTTTAACTCTAATTAAATATTCAATTACAATTACCATAAAATGCATGTTGTTTCTTGGCAATCTATTCTGCGTCGCTTAAGCCACTCACTTCCTTGATACATAATAAGGTAGATTTTTATAAAATAAAGTTTATATATAGGTACCTGTGTTTAGGGGGATTAGCCCGAGACGCAAAACCTATTCACTGATCTATTAAATGCAAAAATAAGCTCACTCGGCGTGATTGAATATTCCCCCTCCCGAGTTCATCAACAGCTATAATCGGATTCTTCCATCACGACGAAACTTTATTTTTTAATTAAACCATACTACAAGAAGTTCTTATCGAATCGACTCTAAAAAACCCTATATAGATCGGCATTTCAAAGTCCGGCGGGCGACGACGACAAGCCAATTAAAAAAGTATGTCATAATCAAATAATTTCGTTAACTTCACTGAACAGCGAATATTATAATATTATATGTTATAGTTGCAGTAATGTACGTATAATTATGATGTTTATTCGATTAGGTGGGCATGTATTATGTAATAAAATAGTGATAAACCGATAAATTATTCTAGTTATTGGACGGATTATTGATGATGCCATGATAATCCGTTGAGGTACAACAATATAATAATTATGGATGATGGGCCAAACGAGTGCGAAATAATCGATTGCGACCAGTACATTGTTTTTAACGTTATGGAGACATATTTAAGCGAATAGACCGACATGTAACATAATTATACATACTTACAGCCATATACAGGTCGATTCGGGACCGCGTCCTGTACAGCCACACGTGTCATGCGAAAGTTTATAGCATGTACACCACTTATAGAATTGCATTATTTTTAATAGAACGCTTCACAGTTCGCGTATCGTATATCATTCGCGCGTTTTAAGTTTTTGTCATCATAATATACTTACGCCGTTCATAATATGATATAATAATATATTATTCCATACACGTCTAGACAGTGGAGCCGAACACTAACATTTTTTGTGAAGCGAAATCTAAAATTTTAATCCCACAACCAATGCACGCCCACCCTTCTCCGAAACTCCACAGCCATCTAAATCTAAGAAATGAAGAGATCGCGTCACATGATATATGGCCCCACTGCACCTAGATCATCGGTTGTGTGCAGAGTCAGCGCGAGAGTGGGACACGCGTTAGAAATAATATTGCACCCTATAGGTTAAGGCAGGGCTTGCGATATTTTCGGTATACCGAGCTTCGGTAATTACAATTGTTACCGAAAATTCCGTATACCTACATTATTTATTATTTTTATATAATAATAATGACAAAATACCTAACATTATAATACTATAGTTTTTGTCATCTGTTACTTAGAAAACTCAGAAACAGTTATAAATTCACCAAGATCTAGACTTTGCCAGGGTTTAGTATTTTCGGTATTTTCGGTAATTACCGAATATACCTCGTACATACAGGTATTAAAAATTTGAAACGCCACCAGCCCTAGGTTAGGGCGTATACAATTAATTTTTTGTCACAAACTGTACATATTTTTTTATTTCACTTTTAAAATACTACTCTAAACTTTGATATGACGATATTATTGTTTATTGGAAGGTATGGATAGGTAGATCCTCTCAGTAAATCTTGAAAAGGTATACCTACTATATCATTTTCTTATTCTGCAAATGCTAAAATAACTTTTTAAATAGCAATTCCAATTTAAAAACAATAAATATTAAATAAATCAAAACTGAGAAAAACTTTCATACAATTTCCTTTTTTTAGTTGATATTTGTTTAAATCTGCTATATGACCGAAGTCACGGTCGTGACGAGTTTTTCTTTTACTCCTGTTATAAAATAGTAAACTCCTAGTCGTAAGATTTACTACCTTATAGTCACGAAGAAAGCTGAAAATAAGTTCATTACTACAATGATAAGAATAAAGAAACATATTTTATCCGAATAAACATATTAGTATACAATTTCATCCATTCATATACAAATAGTCTACGTTAATGCATTGATGGTCATAAATCATAATTTATGGTACCATAATAGAAAATAAATACATTCTTGGAGGCCAAGAATTTAAAATCTATCCTTAGAGTCGTTAGAATATTAGATAGGAATTAATGTAAGCATATTATGTACACGACGTGATAATTAACCTCGTTTATTTATTGTATACGCCTCTTAATGGATTTAACTTTTTATTACGTAAATGTAAAATATTCATTGATAGGTAAATAAGTAATAGAGTATAGAATGCGTTCGAGGCCTGGATGATAAATAAATTAAACCCCAGCTTGATTGGTCAGAATATTACAGTTGCGACTAGGCAAACAACAACTAACAAGTGACTATAACCAGGAAAAAGACCAAAGAAATAAAACCAAAATAATAATGTAATCAGAGAATAAGTAAAATCACAGAATATAATAATATACAATCTATTTTCTGTGTTATCTACAGTTAAATTAACTATACATTCAAGATTCAAATATTCACAATTATTAATACATTTATTTTGTCAAATTTACTACAAAGATATATTTTTTTTTTACAATTAACATATAGGTACCTAGGTACTATTATAGGTTTTATAATATGATTGTAATAATTATAACATACTATTATAATTATATATTAAGCGCATGCTTTCAGAAAAATCTGTGCAAATGAGCTTAATAAGTAAATAATATCGTGTATATAACCAGTGAAAATGTCATGTATACATTTGTTTTAGAGTTATACCAAAAACCAAGATCGATTTTGCTGAAAACCAACTTTGCGTAAAAATTTCCGTTTTTGCTTAATTGTTCTTTTGTTTTTCCTAACGCTTTTGAAAACTGTTGGGAATTTTAAAAAATGACCTCCCGAATGCACCAGCTAGATTCACTTTCCCATCAAACAAGAATACAAGGTACTGTTTAAGAAAATAGAAGCATTATTTCGACTACTTATTAGTTATCGTCTACACAGACACAAAAAAAATTAATACAAAAATTAATAAATAAATAAAAAAACACATTATTGTACAACCAAGACATTCATCGCTCCGCTCAGAATCTAATACGCTACCTATTGATCATTGTGATTTGTGATTACCATGACTTTACTGCATAGAATTCTTCTGTCTCACGTCTTCCAAAGTTGTCTTTTAAAAGTTTTGAATTTAATATACTTTATAAGTAAAATATGGAAATTATTAACCTACCTAACATGCTAACATTATAGAATAATATCTATAACACTACAGCTCATGTACCTATTAGATATTATATTCATATTTGTATTATTTATATAATATTTAAATTAATTAAGATTAATTTTTATTTTATATATGGAGCATTTTAACAAATTTACCAGCATTTTAAGCTCTATAACATCATAGATTATAATATTGATAGCACAGCAAATATAGAAATATATTGTATATTATTATATTCTGTGATTAAGAGCGTTTCTTTATACACATGCTAAGATCACCAACGTTATTGAGTGGGTATTTTTACTCCGTTTGTTCTAACTTAGAATATTTATATGCCGAGGTTAGGTTAGGTTATTGCAAAATATGAATTGATACAATTTTCCTTTGAGCCGGCGGCAGTCTTGCGTTCCATGTTATGAGTCTGTGTCCATGCTGCGTATACAAAATAAGAAAAATCTGGCAGAAAATATACATTACCTATAACTTAGGAACTACAATAATATAGTATATTATAAATATTACATCAAAATATTATCTATAGGTAAACGTGCTGTTCTTCTATAATACTATAGATGGAAATTTGAAAATTAAATAAAAATAGAATATGGGACGCTGTCTAGCGGCGAAATTAAGAGACGATCGCGGGCAATGGGCATACTACAGCCGTTGGCAATTTAAAACCATAGACATAATAATATAAAGTATTTTATTAATCATATTATGTTTACGATAAAAACGCAGAGTGCGGACTTCTAGTTTATGCAATAGAGAAGTCTATTATGAGTGTTTAAACCACTATAACTGATAACATATTTTCCCTTATCGTCCTTGTAAGTCGCCCTGCAAATAACGTAGGTACACAAATATAAACTGTAGTATATGCAATTTTTCAGTACGAAAAGAGTCTTTCGTAGTATTTTTTTATTGTAAAAACAAATGTATTAAATTATTATTCTAATTAATTATCTTTTGTTTTCAATTTTAATCTACAATCGATAAAACTAAAAATTTTATTTAACAATAAATGAGCAGTAATAGTTATTTGCCGATCGGTGAATATTATAAAACGATTGTTCTCCGCATAATTTTTAATTTTATTAATTATACTAATTTCAGATAATCAGTTATTCAAAGTTATTTTCCGTGAGAATTGGGAGAATTGGTCCTAGGTACTTTAATCAAGTTTTTATAATAGATAGGTATGTCCTTGTTAATTTATCCTCTTTTAGATGAAATTGTGGTCATAATGTACCTAATATCACACCACGCTCCAATCCCACATTTCAGATTCCAACGCATAAAAAAAACTATTTGTCTTTTCGCTCCGGTTAACCGGGAAATAAGTTAGAAACATTTGATTTTTTTTTCGACTCATTACCTAAATTAAAAACTTGTCTTAAAATATTAATATTGAATAACCAATAACACTATCCTACAATACATACTATTAATTAATATATTGTTTGAATGTATCCTTGTAATTATAATCATTTAATTTATTATATTTTTGTGCTCTCTATAGCTGTGATGTAATAAGTTACCTATAATCTTTAACTTTTAATATCATGTATTTATATTTATGCTTGTTACTTAATCTGTTCTACTTACTATGTACTCTATGCCCTAGGGCATTTATAATAAAAATAAATAAGTTCCATCACGGATTGTCAATAATATTAAATCTCAGAAAATCAGTCATTATTAAAGTGTTATGTTTTGTAATTTAAATAGCCGATCAAGAAACATGTTGATCCGATAACACTATAGTAAAACAATAGAGTAGGTATCAAAGTTTATTTAGCATTTCAAACGTGGTACCATAAATAGCAACAATTATCCACCTTACGGTAATTAGACAGTACCTAAACCATTGAAGTCTTTATTTTTTTTTTATTTTATTATTTGTAAAATAAAATAATGAGTATAGGTATACTATAGTACTATACCTACCTATACGGCTATACTACATATTCAAGACAAGAATCACTCGATTATATTTTTATAAGCTTTTTGTTTCAGCAATGTCATGAAAGAATTCATGGAACCTCTTTGCCCTTTGGGCTGCCGTTAACTCAACTTCTGATGCGTATGATAAATAATATTCTTACTTAATATAAGTTATAAAGTTATGACTTATGACATAATTTTCCATAATATGCATAGTCAATTTATGTGTCACATAATGCATAGTTTAACATGTCTTATGTGACACATACTTGACTATGCATAGGGGCATTAACTTTTTGTGAAATTTGAAAAAAAATGTTGTTTTATATTTATAAATTACTAAAATAGTAATTATCGGTTGCGTTGTGCATTATATTGTGTTTCGTTCCACCCTCGATTTTTGTGATTTTGAGTGCCATCCTCAACCGTCGCAGCAGAACAGTTATTGGTACTGCTTATCAAATCCACCACCCTTAGACTCGAACAGCCGCGTGACCGGAAAGTGTCTTGACGGTGCTGCTCGGCCGAGTCAGGTGACGCCGCTGCAGTGACGTCATTCCGTGGCGTGCTGCAGTGGTCGCAACCGCCATGGCGTCCGGTCGAAGCGGCGCCGTCTTTTCTCGCGGCTTCCACTTTCGTGTAATCGGCATTGTTGTTGTTGTTGTTGTGTCGAGACGACACCCGGATCGAGCAGCAACTGTTGCCATCGCTCACTGCACCTCGCTCCGACGGCTGGTAAGACTCGTCGCGCTGTACCTGTTTTGTGGCCGGTTCGAAGTTAGAACTGTCGTCCGTCACGATCAAATTGCAGAAACATTCGACGACAAAGTTGCCCGGCGGCAGGTTACGATTTTGGCTTTCTGCTGCACCCTTCGAACTGTGGCTCTTTCCGGTGTCGAGCATCGATGGTTGGCGTTCTCTAAGGTCGTACTGTGACGATCTACGTTCTCTGGTATCGTAGTCCTGGGACTGTGGGCGTTTTCTAGTATCGTGATTGGACGATCTACGTTCTCTAGTATCGTCCTGAGACTGTCGGCGTTTTCTAGTATCGTCCTGAGACTGTCGGCGTTTTCTAGTATCGTCCTGAGACTGTCGGCGTTTTCTAGTATCGTGATTGGACGATCTACGTTCTCTGGTATCGTCCTGTGACGGTCGACGTTTTCTGGTATCGTGTTGCGACGGTCGACGTTCTCTAGTGTCGTACTGTGAGGGTCGACTTTCGTTAATATTATGCTGTGCCGGTCGACGTTGGCTAGTGTCATACTGCGACGGTCGACGTTCTCTGGTGTCTTGTAGTGACGGTCGACGTTCTCTGGTGTCGTATTGTGAGGGTCGACTTTCGTTAATATTATGCTGTGCCGGTCGACGTTGGCTAGTGTCATACTGCGACGGTCGACGTTCTCTGGTGTCTTGTAGTGACGGTCGACGTTCTCTGGTGTCGTATTGTGAGGGTCGACTTTCGTTAATATTATGCTGTGCCGGTCGACGTTGGCTAGTGTCATACTGCGACGGTCGACGTTCTCTGGTGTCTTGTAGTGACGGTCGACGTTCTCTGGTGTCGTATTGTGAGGGTCGACTTTCGTTAATATTATGCTGTGCCGGTCGACGTTGGCTAGTGTCATACTGCGACGGTCGACGTTCTCTGGTGTCGTGTTGCGACGGTCGACGTTCTCTAGTGTCGTACTGTGAGGGTCGACTTTCGTTAATATTATGCTGTGCCGGTCGACGTTGGCTAGTGTCATACTGAGACGGTCGACGTTCTCTGGTGTCGTGTAGTGACTGTTTCTCGCCGCCTGAACTCCGAGGTTCGCAATAGTTTTGCAGTAGTGCATCACGCTCTTTACGGTTTTCTACCATCAAAGCTCGCTGTTTGCGCTCGATGCTCCGCATCAATTGCGCCCGACGCTGTTCCACCTTGCACAATTCTTTTTTGAATTCCAATATACCATCCGGTCGGTTGGTCAGAGTCCGATTGTTCGACGTCGGCGGCGGTGGCGGCGGTACAGATCTCCGGTCGGTGGCCGGATCTTCGGCGGGCCGGGCCGCAGACGCCGAGACCTGCAGCGATTCGCGTCCCGTCCACGATTCGTTGGTCCGTCGCGACGACCCCGCACCTCCGCTCTGCTGCTCGTCTTCGAATGTCGGCCGACGGCAACCGCGGCTGTTCTTCAGATCGTCGCTACTCACGTCTGCAGCTCTCGTCGGCTGTCTTGCGGGCCTACTTTCCTCGCGCGTAGTCCTAACCCCGCAGGCCCCGTTCCTGCCGCAGTCGGTGGCCTCTCCGTCGTTACCATCCGGCGTGCAGGTGTCGTTTTTGAAGAAGTCTGCTTCCGGTTTCTCGTCGAAACTGATCTGCATGTTCCCCTGTATCGGTTCGCGAACGTCACGCACCGTACATTCGGACTTCTGATGCGGCAGACTCTGTTTGTTGTTGAAATCCTGCTTACTCCGACACGAACCACCTGCGTCCACTGGACTGACAAACATAGTTTTCGTGTATTAAAAGTATTAAAAGTTATTGATGTATTAATTCGTGTTGAAGGTATTTTTCGAGTGTTTGTGCGTTTAAAATCTGTTTTTACAATTTTGTGAGTTAATCTACGTGTGTTACAATAATAATATTGTGACGATTTAAAAAAATGTATCTATAGCCTAGCAATATAATATATTATTAAAGTGTACAAACAGTATAAATATACTTCGATTTGGTCTTTATATACATGGCCAACTTTTACAAACGCACACATAATATAGTAATGAATATTGTCTTTTTGAAAATTATTGATCAGCCATACGTGTGTTACATTAACTCGAAAAAAATCTTTATTAACTATGTTATATGATTTTGATGGTGACTTAAATTAAGTTTAGCTCCCAATAAGCGAATTTTGGAAATTTTTTTCGAAAACCTATGATGTAATTCGACGAATTAGGAACAATATTATGGTTCAATCAGAATTTTGTCGGTTAGACTTAGACTTTTAGTTTCAAAGTTATAATCTTTTGAAGTTCACGATCTAGCATGTTATACGCAATACGCACACGCAGATTATTCCACAAATCTACTTCAAAAATACATTATTTTTTTAACTACTTCATTAAAAATAACATGAAAATTGAGTACGATAGGTAATTTCTGATTCCACCAAAAAAAGGTGGCAAAAACACACGCATTTTGAAAAAAAATTCCCAAAAAATCAATATTTAATTTTAATTTTTGGCCAACTGTCAGATATTGATAATAATACTGATTAATTATTATCTATCCACTATATGAAAGGTGAAAGCCAATGTGAAAATAAAGTTAATACATTTTCTGGTTTTGTACAACACAATTGTTTCATTAAATTAAGAACGGAAAATTAAGGTTCCAAAACTTTAACATTAAACCAATGAATCTTATAATTTTATTTAAAGATTGGCATATTTGAAATTCAATTTCCCAACAATGTTCTTTTTAGACATTGGCCCTTCATGCACCAAGCAGCAGAAATAATTTTTACGTATTCATATAGCCAAATAGTTTGTATTTTATAATTATAAATCATTATAATTAACTATTATGAATTTAGTATTATAAATAAATCGTTATATGTAGATAATCTATATTAATAAATATTTTGCGTATAAAATCTTGAATGGTGTTATCGACTGTCCTAAATGAATTGTTACAAATAATTTACCTTAAAGTACCCTCTTTTAAATCTAGAGTAAGGGTTTACCTCATTCTAAAAAAAAAAATATTACTTTACAAATAGTCTGGTGTGTCGCTTTCCAATAATGTGTAATCAAATTCATAACTTTGATTATTTTGTTTCGATTCCTGTTCTAAGCTAAAAACTTCCATTCATAATTTAAATATTTGATGTATTCTTTTTGTTCGTTATGTAGGTATTCCGTTATTCTCTATCAATGTTAATTTAACTATAATTTTGTTTTTCACTTATTTTACTCAGTAATCACTAATCTTTGAGGTGTTATATTATTATATATTTATTTATTTAATAAATATCTATTATTACTATTATTATTGTACGATAATGCAATCGGTTATTGTCGTCGTTACGTTGGTCACATCAGTCATAATTTGGCGCGTTTTTCATTATTTATTTATTCTTATCTACGACCATCATCCATCACCAAAATATGAAATAACATTTTAAAAATAATTTTCAATACTCACAACTCATTAGTAATTTTTCTTCATTGTTGTTACTTAATATTTATTACTTATTAGCTACAATTTATTATTTCAATACACGATTCACCAACTCAAATCGGGTTATACATTTATGACTTCAGTGCCCTAGTTATGCTTCAACCTTTGTAACGTAAGTATAAGTTATTAGTCGTATAGTTCGCTTGATATAATTCAAAAGTCGGTCTGGTCGTATTCTAAGTTTGTCTTAACATGTGTAATAGTGAATTGTGTTTGAAATATAATAATTGTAATTTGTATTCCTTTTGTAATCGCTATTAAATTGGTTAACTAATACCTTGATAATAGTTATTATTTTTTGTATAGTCAAACAAATGTGATGGCATTAGTTCATGCGGAATTGACCGCTACTTGCAATTCATTAGGATATGCGGGACCTGAAAACTATTGCATTGATCCACAATGTTCAGGTATAGACTTGGTGATAAATAAATGTATAATATAGCACACTTTCAATATAAACTCTGGTCATTTTTTGCAGAGGCCGTTCGTGATCTCATCAAGTTTTTGAGACGCGATGGTGATGACCATGAAATCCGTCGTCACCTTGGTGCAGCAAATATTGTGGAGACTGATTTGTTGCCAATACTAGTTGAATACTCAAACAATTTGGATTTATTTGATTTGATCATACGGCTGCTAGTCAATCTCACAACGCCCGCATTGTTGATATATAACGAACAGCCACCCACTGAAAAAACTCAGAGCCAATATTACTTGCAAATAGTGTCACACCTACAAAAGTACAAGCGAGCATTTACAGACATCAATGTCTGGAAAGTAATAGTGAATAAATTGGCAGAAGTTATTCAGGCGGTATGTATATGACCTAAACATTTTTTGAAACTAATCATTATTAAATAGTGTATTACTTTTATTGTAGGAGTTCCATGAAAAGGGAGAAGAAAAAGTATTGTCCACAGTGAGACTTCTCATTTTAGTCCGTAATGTACTGCATGTGCCTGCAGATAATGATGCTGAGTGTAGACCTGATAATGACGCAAACTTACATGATCAAGTAAATTAATCCTAACTTTTTTATAATACTAACATTTAATAACTCTGAAATTGTTTAGGTCCTGTGGGCATTGCATCAAAGTCAACTCATTGATATCATCATGTATATAACATGTTCAGTTAATGAAGAGCAATACTATTTACATGCATTAGAAGTAAGCGTTTTAAACATATCAATATTTTCATTTTAAATAAATCTCCAAGAATATTTATAATATAAAAGTATGTTTTGCTGTACATCTGATGTTTAAAAAATTCCATAGATTATTTCACTAATGCTTCGAGATCAAAAAGCAGCAGAACTTGCAAATGCATCTGTCAATCGTACTGAAACTGAAAAACAGAGGGATGAACATGATCTTAAAACAGTTTTAGAAAAAGAACGAAAAGAAAAGATGGATAAGCTTAAAAAGTATAGTGGATCGCGTCATTCGAAATTTGGAGGCCGATTCGTTGTTTCCGGTATGAAATCAATTGGTGAAAACGAAATGGTTGTTTCATCAATGACATCTAACATAAATAAAGCTTTTGACCGTTACAAGGTTTGTTAGGATTATCAATTGTGTATGATCACACACTTAATTATTAATGTTATTTTTATTAATGAATTTCAGAAACCTCTTAAGACTCCTCGTAACAGATTACCTATGAGAGATTCTGGTATTGAACGCAAATCTGCGTTTAGTGTTAGACTCTTCTTAAAAGAATTCTGTGTTGAATTTTTGCATGGGGCATATAACATGTTAATGAAACACGTCAGAGTGAGGATTTTTTTGTCTATTTTTTACTATTAATATAAATATTTAATTCAATATATATTTTCGTTTAAGGAAATGTTAGTGCGTTCAAAAGGCCAGCCTAATGATGAGTCATATTATTTTTGGGCGTTACAATTTTTCATGGAATTTAATCGCAATTATAGATTTGAAATTAAATTAGTTAGGTAATATATCTGTTTAATGTTTACAATTTACTTAAAATGTTTTATTACATTTTATATGTCAATTTGCTTTCAGTGAAACTATGGCTTTAAACATATTTCATTTTGTCCAAGAACGCATTGAAGAAAGTTGTGAAAAATTGATAACTGATAAAAAAAAAATTCCTATTTGGTCTAAACGCATGCATTTAGGACTTAAAGCTTATAAAGTAAATATATTTATTGAGTAATTTATGATATACCATTGAATTGAGTAAATAGTTATATCTTCTTTAGGAATTAATGGAAACACTCTTAGTGATGTATCAAAGTAAAAATCCAACTTTAGAATCTAGTGCTCGGACAATTTTAACTAATTTATTTTACATGGTTGAGTATAGAGATTTGCTATTAAGTTTGCTAAATTTATATGATGAAACAAAATTCTCACTGTAAATATTAATAAAATAAATTATGTTCTTCGAATTTCATGAATTTTTATGTTTTAGAATATACCTCAAGGATCTTATTGAAACAAATCATGTTTTTATGAAACTTTTAGAGCATGTAGGGAAAAAACAACGTAATTTGATTGTGCAGTGCAAAACAAGAAAGAAGAAGACTTCCAAAAGTATAATATTTGATACATAATAAATTATTATATCTCTCTGTTTTAAACTATTTACATATTTTTTTTTAGAAACCAAAACTGCTACTCAAGTTACTCCAGAAAATGATGATGATATGTGGAATAATTTCAGTTCAGACCTTAAAGAAATTATTCAGATACCTGAACTAGCTGTTGATGCCATTGAAGCAAGACCTTATGATCCTATATCTGAAGTACCAATGGAAGATCAAAAGTAGTTTAAAATTTATTTTTATTTTTGTATTTTATTATTATTTAATACTTTAATCAAATACTTTAAGAGTTGAAGCCATGCAACGTATACGAATACATATAAGAAATAAACGTTTGGAAGAATCCGTGAAACTATTAAGAGCTTCTAGGTAAGTAAAAGCTCATATATAAACCTGTAGTATTGTGACAATCGAAAACATGGAAAAAATTAAAGTTAAATATTTATTTTGTCTAGCCCACCTAAAATGTTCTTTATGATATAAAAGATTTTTATGATAGTTATATCTCATTCAGTTGATATTTAGAAGTTGAGCAACATATTTATTTTTCTGATGTTATTAATATCATGGATAACAAACTTAGGTTATTGATGTAAACACGCCGATTACACATCATTCATAGTTCACCGGTTCACACATTAACATTGTTATCATAACGACTATCTTTGTCCACCAGTTTCAGTGGGCCCACACTTTTTAAACTGATAGTAGCTCTTTGAGTCCCCAGGAAGGATTATCGGATGCTTTAAAGTTCGATGGACTTTCCGGGGTAAGTCAAGCGCCTTTTGGATGTCTGTTGCCACCGAGTCCAGATCCTGTATTTCAACATCCTCCAACTTTACAAGCCCACGCACAGTGCCGTGAGGCCCAAAGTTACTTTTCAGTCCCTTTTCTAGAGCTGCTCTGTTTGAGTATTTGGAAGAATTTAGTCTAATTAAGAGTTCTCCATTTTGGTTTACGGTTATAGAGGACACCTGGGTCACAATTGTCTCAATGTAAACATCTTTTTTGATTGCTGTGAGTATGTTTGTAAAGGATTAGTCGTTCTACTGCTTCACTGCTATTGCATCTGAGAGTGCAGGTTTTGCACGCCTTTTATTTTTAACGACAGCTTTAGTTTTACAGTTGGCACTCTTTGGTTTTTTTTATTTATTACAATCCAGTCTTAATTCGGTTGATTTTCATTTCGGGGCTCAAGAGGCTCGTGTTGGTACGTGTTGTCTCGTTTGTTTCGCATAGTTGGGTCTAGTTTGGGTAGCTAAACTGCTGTCAGCTAGCTGCTGTTGTTGACACATCTCATTCATATGCGCATGCCTAGGCTTCAGATTAGTTCTCATGTGACAAAATATTAAAATTAATTATTTTAAAACATTTTAAATACTTAATACATTATGTATACTGTATAGTATAGTTGCTTAATAGTTTATATAAATAAAGAGAATAGCGATTATATTAACATTAAACAATTTTTAATTTCTAATTACTTATTAATTTGGCTATACAACTATTAAAGTATAGTTAATTAAAGTTTTTATTTATTATATTTGTATAAAAATTAAAAATGATTGCAATGCAGTATATTTAAAATTAGGGGGGGGGGGGTGGGGGCATAGTCCCCCATGGATCTGTTAACCATAAATTATTCTAGCGTCCCCTACATTCACATCCAATGTGCGCCTATGAATTCTCATTTAGTTGACCTTGGATCTGCTGCTGTTCTTGCTGCTGTCTGCCTCTCTACCAGGGTCTATTGTATCAGGTTCTGGAGTTTGTTATGTTTTGCGCACTTTCTTGGGTTAGGGTGTACTGTTTCCGTCTGAGCTCTTGAGTTCTTAGATGTTGTACCAGACTAGGGTGTCTTCGGTTCGGCCTTTTTTACTTTCAAGAGTTGTGACAGCAACTTCCCAGTGTTTGATAGGGTCTCCTTCAGAATTTTGTGTACATTGTGATTCTCACTAGAAAATGAAATCATTGAACTTATGTAGTTTTGGAGCATTCCAAATAAGTGTTCTTCCTTTATATGCCTAATGTTAATAACTCTGATACAATACCGCATTGTCTTGGACTCCACTGCCAACAGGTATACCAATATCAACGGCCAGATTTTCATTTCTCGCCGTTCATTTCTACCACCGACCCCTGGGGTTGTAACTTCATTATCTTTACTGGTTTTCATTTCATATGTTTAGTTTGGCTTGTCTTCCACCAACGGCGTCAGCTTGGCATCTGTTTTTCTCCTGTCCATGTCCAGATCTTTCTGGCCACCGGGGGACAATCACTCTCCCGGTGTTGAGCTTGGCCCCAACCGCTTATTCAGCTATTTTAAACTAAGAAGCGGAACCTTCATAAATTGCAATTTTTTTTCCTTGTCGTCCTAACCTGCATGCGTATTATATTTGTTATATCAATATCGTTATTGATTTTTCATAAATTATCCAATACATAACAGTTTTATTAAGTTTAGAATAATATAAAAAATAATAAATAATAAAACAAATACAAATATTTATTATATAGCACCAAAGTGTTAAATGTTTTAATTTCATAACTATGTATGTTCAGGGAAGTTTGGCCTGAGGATAGTTATTTTGGAAAACCAGGGCTAAATAGCGATGATGAATTAGACATTTTAAAACAAATTTTCTATGCTGATCTTGGAACGCCCATAGGTATACATTTCTATTTTTACATGTTATGGTTTAACTACTTGATCATCAACATTATTTGCTATTTTTAATTTCAGGTTATAATGAAAACGTTACAGAGTCTAATGATTTAAATGATACCGAAAATATCAACGTTGGTGGTATGTTTTTTTTATGAATTATGATAAATATTTTTACGGATATTAAATTATTAATACTAGTGATGAATAAATTATTTGAATGTACTGTACTCAATTTTCTATAAATTGTTGTTCTTCTAAAGGTACAATGTTTTGAAAAAGTATAGATAAGAATTGTGAATACATATAAATAATATAGATTTAAAAAACAGTTTTAAATAAATTAATAACAAAAATTGGTGTGTTACATGAATTAAATTACCCTGTATGATTTAAAGAATTCATTATTGCATTTTAAAATTATTTAATATAATCAAATACTAACAATAAGTAATAATATTATGCTTTTATACTAACACCAAGTTACATTAACATGCTTGAGGTTGGTCATTCATATATTCTAAGAACTTATAAAAAAAATATTGTCAATAAATGTTGATATACAAACCAAATTATTTTTTAGATGAAGAAGATGATGAAGAAGAGTCTAGTCAAATTAGAAGAGAAGAAGCAAATTTTGAATTCATAGATTTTGTAAAAAAGTTGGATATTTATTATTTTAAATTAATGCTTTTCAAATTTTTAAATCGTAAATTTTCATTTATAAATTTTAATTATTATTTTTAAGATTTGCAAAACCGAAAGTTTTACAAAACTGTTGTCAACTCTTGAAAGAATTTGATAGTAATTCTACATATACCAATCATGCAATAGTGAAACTTCTCCATCGCATTACGTATGACTGCAAGTATAGTGCTTTGATGTTTCAAGCTTCTGTTTTTCGAGTTTTTCAAAAAATATTTTCGTCCAAAAATCCTAGTCATAAAGTAATTATTATTAAATATTTTAATTTTAAAATAAATTTTTATTTAAAATACAAACAATTATTTTAAGGAATTAAAACATTTTGCTACATTTATTATGAGAAAATTTACCGAAGTAGCAAAAAAAAATAAAAAAGTTTTTATGGAAATATTGTTCTGGAAAGAATTAAAAACCGCATTTGAAATTGAAGAAGGATATGATGCAGATCAGAATACTAAAACAAATTGGAGCGAGGAACAAGAAGATGAGCTACATAGACTACATGAAGAATATACAAGAGATATGCCCGATGAAGGTAAATAATATCTAGTACAGGATTTCCATAATGTCAATGTAATGGATTCTATTGTTTTTGTAGATGAAGTGGCTTGGATATGCAAAAACCTAATACGACAGGACCGTTCAAAAATTAGTGTTCTTAAAAAACTCAAACAACTTGAAATTATTCCAATAAGGGTAAGATTAAATCTAATCATTTTAGATATGTAATTCCTTAAGTACTTTTATTATTATTATTTTTATTTTCAGAAAGCACCAAAAATCATTAGAGAGTTTTCTGAAGCTGAAATAGTACAAATGACTCAATTATACCAAGAATTTAAAGATGCGATCAATCCAATACAGTTAATCATGAATAAATTAGACGTGAAACGCCCAAGAAATCACATACTTGATAAGATGCTTGAATTGGGTTTAATTAAAGATCGAAATGAGCTGAGAAATAAAAAACCTAAGAATTCTAATAAATGTACTCGATAATATTTATTTTCATTAACATAATTTTAAAATAAAAAATGATTTTTTTGATGTTATTTGTAGCTAAGAAAACCCAAAATAATTCAATCGATGAGAGTAATGATGATTTGGATTCAGATAACGATGATACAGAACCTATTTACCATAGCTTAACTTCTGTTTATGTATTGAATGCTATTAAAAAAGTAATCGATAAAGATATGAAAACAGCTCTACTGTGGTTGATTGAGAGCTTGGATGAGGCTGCTGAAGATTTGGATGTAGATGAATCTGATATTCCCCTATTGCCATTAACTGATGAATGTATGACAGCTGTTAATGATATTGATTTTCAAGAAATGATGCAAGTATTAGGCATACATAAACCATCGAGTATTCAGGTAACACATACAATAAATCCAATAATAATTGTTTGATCAAATATTAATAAAAACTTATACTTAAAAGGAAACCTATTGGCGTATACCGGGTAGATGGCAAGCAAATGATATCCACCAACGGTCCACAGCTATCAAAAATGTAATTGAAGGCAATTTCGTGGCTGATACAACAGGTAGAGTTGATGACAGTAGTGATGAGGATGTGGGAGCAACATTTGAAAGGATAAGGAAATCTCTGGCTCAAAATAGCGTAAATGATGATCGGAAAACAGTTAATACATCTTTAAAAACAAACTCTCCAAAAATTATAGAAAAATCTGATGATCCTAACTTCAGTAAAGATAAAATTGAATTTAACAAAAAAATTGGTCGTAATAGAAAAACATTTTTATTAGAGGATAGTGATGTTGAAGATGATGTTACTCCTATAAAAGTTTCTGATAATAGTGACAATGGAGTAAGTGAGCACAATTTTTCAATGAAAAAATTATTAGAAGACAGTGATGATGATGACTTGGAAAAGAGTATTGTTTCAAAGAAAAAAAAGAAAACAGTGTTTGAAGACAGTGATGATGAAGATAGTGAAGTTATTCTTCATCAAAAAACAACACCAAATAAAAATATTTCAGAACAAGCTAATGGTGACATAGAAAGTGAACAAAATTTAGTTTCTATGAAAACCATTGTAGAAGTAGACATTGATGCAGACACCAGTGGCGCTGAAGAACATGTTCTTTCAACAAAAAAGAAAGCAAAAACAACCTTATTAGAAGATGTCACAGATTTTACCACGAGATCTCAATTAGATGTTAGCGATGAAGAAGGTTTTGATAAGAAACACAAAAGAAAGCCATCGTTGATCAACAGTGACTCAGAAGAGGAGATTGGTGGATTCGTAAAAAAAACAAAATATTTCATTAATGATGACAGCGACTAAGCTTGTCGATAAACTTTTATTTGTTTTAAAAAGTATACAATAATATATTAAAATAAAAACAATTTAAAAAAAAGTAATATATATATAAATATGTGTGTGTGTATCTTTTATAATATAGGTATTATGTTTTTTCCTAATAATTCCCAAAATGCCCTATTTCATCTCACGTATAATATTATGTTACTTTTATTACTCAATTATACATACTTTAAATATATAATATTATTATATACATACAATAAATTCTTATTATAATAAAATATAGTGTTATTCACGTTGTCGTACCGACGGTACTTCAACAAAGCACGACAGTAATTACGGTTGTGCGTAAAAAATATATTAGAACAGACAGGATGTAACGGCGACATAATATTGTTGTTGTTGTTGTTATTATTATTATTATTATTATTATTGTTATTATGCGCGTCTACGGAGTACAAGAGTATACCTTCTGCACCGCCGGCGGTATTGTTTCCTTCGTTTTCGAGTTGGCCAGCAGACAGTCTCCCAAAAGTCGCGGGCAAGAAATGCGACCGGACCGGATGCCGTCGGCCGTCATTAATAGGTCGTAATTGATTTCGTCGCCGACCACGGAGTCGCGTCTGCCGGACAAAAATCGCATTAGGCTTACCATTCGTGAGACCGACCGGAGTCATTTATGGTCGCGATTGTCTTATAATAATATTAATATTTTATCGTTCGTACTTGTACGCCGGATGGTCCTGGATGAACCGGCGTATCCAGCTGGCCGTCGTGTCGATCTGGCCGGAAGCGCGGCGCGATATGAGCTTTAGATACTGCTGGATGGTGCAGTGCGTGTCCGTGTCGACTTCCATGCTGGACAGGTAACTGTGAATCAACGGGATGAGGCCCGGGAACTCGCCCGTCTGAAAACACGTTAGGGTTTATTTGGTAACGAGTGCGACAACCGTGTGGTGTTTGGTCGTCGCAGACAATAATTGTTAATAATATCGTGTTGTTGATTTGGGGCTCGGAAGTTACGTATAAATGTATAATTATATGATATTATGCGGCGTCGAAACAGGTAAAATGTGTAGAACGTAATAAAATAATATCAGCTCGTTCAATACACGAAAAACACGCAGGGCTTGCAAACGTTAAATTTGACAAAAAAAAACGGTTGAAATTTGTAAACGTAATTATATAACGGAAACCGATAATCAAAAATAATTAAATACCGCACAACAAAACGATGAAGAGGGCGCTACACCCGCGTGCGTTGTCTCTGTCTCACAAATGCATAACATAGCAAATTGTACGCTCAGCAGATCACGTTTAGCTCTGCTGGTTTAAAAATTTGAGTGATTTGACCTCTTATAAAAATATAAAGGTAAGATTATTATCTAGTGAACCTCATAGGTTTTTTTTTAGATTTTAATATTATAAAGCAAGTTATGTGTATTTTTAAATTGTTTGTGCATTTAAAATATTAATAATAACTTGCTTTAAAATTAAAATCTAAAAAAAATTATGAGGTTAGGTTAGCGCCCTCTTAACAAAATATATTATATATCATTAAACAAAACGTAATTTGTAGAACATCATTAAACGAAAAATATCGCAAAACGTAATAATTTATAAGTTTTAATTTTGGTTTCGTAGAAATAATGCGATTTATAATCGTTTTAGCAAAAAAATAAAGAATTTATTATAATATATTCCGCATCCGAGCTATTCCCCGTTTCAGTTATTTATTTTTCAATTTAATAGGTATTAAATGTTGGGAATTAAATAACTTTTCAATTCTATATAACGATAGACACAAAATGTTTATAAGTTATAACGTTTTTATTCTAAATAACGAAAATCTTAAAACTTGTATAACATTTTAATTCTAACTATCGATAAACACAAAAGTTGTATGTTTTAATTGTAAATAAATATATAGAATTTCATAGAACGAAAAATAACGCAAAACGAAATAATTTCAAATCCATTTAAAAGTTATATTGGTTTCGTAGAAATATTTATTTCATGCTACGGACATTAGAATTGATAATATTATATTCCGTATCCGGGCCATTACCTACCCGCATTAGTTATTAATTTATTATTAATACATTTAATAAGTATTAACACCATTCTAAATAACAATGAACGTAAAACATTTTAGTTCTAAATAACGACAAACGCAAAAATTGTAAAACGTTTTAATTCTAAATAACATAAAACGGATTTTTTTTCAAATGCAAGCCCTGAAAACACGTACAAGGGATACATGACATTGTCCCGATTCGTCGTGACTCAATTATTATTTTGCTCAATAATTATTCTAGTCATGAAACACAAAATAATAATATCCCAACTGGTAATATTGAGAACATGCATAGATAATTATGCAATAAACAATATTATTCTTATTCGTAATAATGTCGGTGATGCGCTTCGATCTGCTGTCTTCAAGTATTTTAGACCACAAGAATGCACAAAACGAAAATAGTCCCGACTATAGGTACCCCGAGCCCCAACTAATGTGTTTAATGACTCGACCGATATAATATTATTTTACTTTTCCATTGATAATTTCGTTTATGGACATTTTCGTGTATGAGGCATCGTCGTTGGAACTATTTACGTCGATGTTCACGGTTTTGGACGTAGACGCAGCAATGTTCTTGCGAAACCAAAACTTTTCCGTCAGGGCGGCCGACCGCTTTTGAGCTTTGGACATATTCTCATCCACCTGCAAGTGATGCGATCAATATACGTACATTATGTTATATTATAAATCTCGACGGAATGACCGACAAAACGTACTTTGCTAATGGGAATGATGAAGTTTAATTGATACGACAAAATGACCCTGGTGAGTAGGACAACAAAGCACACGATCGCGGCGTTTTCAAAATCGGTCAGTTGCACTTCGCACGGCCTGAATTCGACGCGCCAACCGATCGTTGACTTGGGCGGCGGAGGCTTAAACCGCATGGTCTGCCAGTTGGTCGACTGTATGTTCTATTATGTATCATATAAAATCAAAATGAGCGCGTTCGTTACTATTTCATTTCCAATCATGATATAAATAATATAATATAATATATTTGTATTAAAATGTGGATACACCATCCGACAGAGTATATTATGATCATGTCTGAAGGGGGTGGTGGGATATAATTGTTTTATACATTACAAATTGTAACTATATTTATATTAGAAGGTAATTCTATAGTGTATATAGTAAATAGTAATAACTATGCATCATATAAAACATTAATATTATATCAACCTCTTCAAATAAGCCCTTAGAAACAAGCGGTTATTCACAAGCTTGCTCACCACGTTTCAGTAATATTATACTAAACCTTAAAACTTAAGATAAGTAAACTAAATTGCGATTTTTGGAGTTTGTATGTAATTTTGAGGAATGTAGTTCTGCTATAATAGGTGCCTACGCAAGAAAATATACACTCTTAATAAAAAAAAAAAAACACTCAGTGAATCGCTGCTGAATATAGGTATGGTACCTGAGTGTTTTTTTTTTTTGAGAGTGTATATTTTCTTGTGTAGGTACCTACCTATTATAGCAGAACTACTTTCTTCAAAATTACAAACAAATTCCAAAAATCGCAATTTAATTTGCTTATCTTAAGTTTATATGATATATTGATATATACATGGTGAAAAAGACATACTTCGAAGTGATCCATCTCGACGGTATCATCTTGGTGCACTTTCTCGTTGAACAGAGATACTGTATCCCGAATGAATAGGTGTGCTACATGCTGAGCCATCTGGTGATCGATATCGGCACTCCTGAGTTTGTTGTAGATTGTTTCGTCATACACTAACGGCACGTCGTTAAACCTTTCGCAACAAATCAAAGAATAACTCGTACGGTAAAAATGTTTTATAAAAAACTCAAAATTCGGTTCGTTATTAAATTGTATAGCATCGAGTATCGACAGTTTACATCAGTTATCATTTTCTCAAATATTTCATAATAATAATTGCGAATCACCATTCACCCATTTGCTAACGAGCCGTAGTAAATCCGCTGTTCGGGTGGTTACTCGATAGATGCACAATTTCACATGCAATATCAAGTTATTGTTTTCAATGCAAAAAAAAAATATTAGATTACGCAAAGTATTTTTTTTATACAAAAGTTGTAATATTTCTTTACGTTTATGTATGAAAATTTAACCCTTGTAAAAACAAATTTGTCGACGTTATACATGAACAATAATATCAATAATATTATAACATAATGATCCCAATTATAAGAAACCCGCAACTGTGCAAAAAATAAATAGCTATGCCAAAACTTTTCACCAAAATCATAACATGAACTCGATTTATACAAAAAGGCGGTACACGAGTATGCCTATAAACGTTTATAAATTAAAATAAGGGGCCAAGTGTGGAGAGGTGGTTGGCGGTTGACAGTTGGCCGAAGCCACTAATATGTATTGAGGTCAAGCATCGTATGATGTCGCAGACTCCCGGATGGGTAACCACCCGGGTTATTTGCTATGAATCCTTGCCCAACATAAAAACACACGTTTTAACCATACCAACCGCAACCTCCACAAATCTAATGCTCCATGTTGCCAAAATCAAAAAATAAAAATTCAATTAAGTTCTCACTTTTCGCCTTGGCTCGATAGGTACAATGTGGTTGAGTCGTAACGCGATTTGGGTATAATGAACTTATCCGTGGTCAACGGCTCCAGCCCTCGTTCTTGTCGCGTACGGCAATCCACAGACCGAGATATCACATCCCAGCGGCAGTCCACGTCTGTTAGGTACCCTCGAAATACGGGCGATGCCGCCGTCAAAGCTAACTACGACGACAAGATGAAAATGATATAAAGGTAAATACGCATATATTATTTGTTTGGTTGCAATAACATTCACAGGGTGTATTTACTATGTATTGGTATAAACTATAAACTATAAGGTATAGCCGACAGCCGACAGCCGTATATAGATCACCTACATAAATACTCGTACATATTTTCTAGACAATTATTTTCAAGAAGTTTAAACACCTACAGCCTACGCATATTATTATACTTTTATTATAATAACATTTCGAGAGTTTAAACAATTATATATTATAAATGCAATATTTTGGATAATGCCACGTTGAGGCCTGTCTTAGGGGATGGCAGAATTTTTTAGAAGTGTGTTTTTAGTATTACCTTCCTTAATTTTACGCTTTTACGTTATGATTTACGTAGAGAAGTGTAAATATTTGTTCAGTTAATTACAATATGAATACAACCATAATAACTATATATATAAATAAGTTTGCAACCGTGATTATTATTACTTAATTTTTTTATGCGAATTTAAGGGTTAAATTGTTGGCTCACCAGAATCGGACACAGCGGAGTGAGTTGATCGTATAGAGTTCGGGCTTCTTTGATACAACACGCCTGTAACATATTACAATCAAAAAACAAAACATTATAATATTTTGTTCGTGGAGCACTCCATTAAAAAGGCCTATAATCATTACATTGTTATTAGTTATCAAGTACCTGAAACGTCATCTGTAGACAGCAACAACCCATCCCGAATGCCATAGCATCCATGTAAACATGATCAGGCAGTGCCGCATTCAGACTGTCTGTATCCCCGCCGATGCTGATCAAATCTTCTTCGAACGGACTCGGAGTGTTTTCATCTTTGAATACTACAAATTAAAAATAAACACTGTGTAAGTCCATGTAAATGATTATTTTTTTATGAAACATTCCGTTAAAGATTCATTTAATTTGCGTTCCGTATTATATGTACATATAATATTATCATATGTTATGATTCATAACATAGCCCAACATCAAGAATTCATACAATTTAGATGGCCGGAAAAGGATGATGATAATTTATTATTATTTTTTTTTTTTTTTGTGGTATGACAGAAAACATTGGGCATAAGCCAAAATCCCTTATGGCTTGTCATAATTATATTTACATGTCTGTAAATTAATATTGTATAATATTTATATTTTATAGTTTTTAATTTTGAACGTAAATTATGTTCTTTAGAAATATTGTTAAAACATAGTAATATAAATGGTATTTTAAATGTATAGCAGGTAGGTATATACCAACTATACCTCTATTTATTGCTATACTGTATACATATAAGATACAACCATTTGAAAAAAGAAACGATAACTCTTATAAGTATCTAATAATAAAAATAAATGAAAACAAAATTTCAATATTGTAGTTGATTGATCTATTATAATATGTGATCTATATACAATTCAACCACGCAATAGGTATACGCTTATACGCACTACGCAACAGAAGCAGAACGTAAGTACCAACCGTCAGACTAAACTTACAACAATAACCTTAACATAGTAATATATTCGAAAATATTTGCAGCATATTATTATATGATTGAGATTAATAATTTTAAGGCTAGTGAATAGTTTTCTGTGAACACGTTTTATACATCAATAAAATAATAATTTATACAGCATTGTAATTCAAATTTAACATAAAAAATCATTAGAATATCACAATGTGATATTGATTTTCCCCCTCTAGAGTCTAGATGGTCGTGAAAACGACTGTTATAAGTATTGAAAAACTCACGAATATACCTATGTATTATCATAATCATTCACACGTATAATATATTATAGTATTGGTGACCTCTATCATGTATGGATTTATTGTATTAGTAGGTATAAATTATAAAGTGTTTTCGTTACAACAAACATAGGTATACTAAATACATTTCAGTACAACCATTTTTGTCTAAATTATCTTTCAAACATGTATATCGAATAGTTGTATACCTATTAAAATATTTTATCACTACCTATATCGAAGTTCCGAATAAAAATAATAAATAAATAACGGGAGCAGAACAAGAAACAGTAATCGTCTTATTACATATAATAATAACAAATTATTTAAAAAAAAAAAACATATGCTTGTCGCAATTATAGGTATTATATGCTACTATAGCAAGTGTTAATATTTGAAAACGAATAGATAGGTCAAAACACTTAATAAAACTATATATTCAGCCTGTCATTATACAACTGCTGAAGGGCCGCAGGGGGGACAACTCCGGGAAACAATATTATATTATCGTACGGTCATACTTCATTCGTCGAACACATGTTGGATTAATACAATGGTAATTAAAATATTAAACAAATCAGACGATACATTTCCGTACCATATCACATTTCGAAATTAATATTCCTCATAATTATTCAATGCATTTGTTAAATTTATAAACACGTCTTGTATCTTTTCAAATGCAATAGGTACTTATACAATGTACATAAGCATACACGCCACACCATGGTCACGTAAAACAACTAAAATGACGAAAACACAAATCTGATGACACAGTACACCAAACAATAGTCATAATATAACACCTAATATACTGATATAATAGTTAGGTATGTTTATAAACGTATATGTACTGTATATGTACAACGTTATTATATATACTTCGGCCCATGCAGCACTTACGTTGGTTCAGTTAACTATTTCTTTACCAACGTATATAGTGACTTTACAATATAGCAACCGTTTATACGAACGTAAGGCTCGCTTATCCCGCTAACAATCTACTTGTGTTTGTGTGTATATGTCAGTGTATGTGTCTGTTGTAGTGTAACTTAGGATATTTATGCGTTTAAAAATAATGAATAACATTTTGAAATGTATATGTTACATATATATGACATAGATGTATTTACTCGGAATGTTTATGGCCACTCGCTCTCCTCTCCGCTGCCGTATGTTCCTGGTGAGCGTAGAGAACCTCGGATGCCCTTTGAAAATCGCCGAGTCCGGTATGAACAGCGAACGCGAAGGGCCGATCTTGGGTGTCGGCTGATCCACGGGCCACGTGAACTCCGGACATCCAAGCCTGCACACAAATGCGTCCCATATGCGTGCATATTTTGTTATATCTGTGCCTGGGCCATCTGAAACTACAAGCCCAAAACACCGAATCCAGTGCATAGCCTTTCTAACGTTCAATGAGTCCCTCACCCTTTGCCCACATCCCTCCCTGCCCGAAAAATATAGAAAACTTAAGCTGACTACAATTAGTTCCAGACGCGATAAGTATATATTATTACATACATAATCGCTAATACAGGTATAGATTACGTTAATCAACTTAGTCGTCAGGCACAGTAACAATTGTTTCGATCTGCCGTCTTATGATAAATTTACAATGCCGGAACGATAGTATAATATCGACTACCTATGTGCGTGTAAACCTCAAAAATCGAAATTATAAATAAATAACACTGTATATCGTCACTCGACGCTCCATTACAACACCATCCCACATGATATAATACAATAATCGATTCACGAAAGCAGAATATATAAGTATTAGGAAGTCGCCGTAATACATTTGCAATCTATCATCGATCATCTTAAACTAATGCGACCATTTCGGATCGATAACGCGTCGATGGGGAGGGGGACAAGCAAAAGTAATAATAGTCGCCTATATATACTGCAGTTTTACATACCTGGGGAAATTCGTGATGGTCATCAGCACCTCGTCCGGCCCGAGTAATTGTTGTGCTTCCTCTCTGCGGTACCGCATATTCGCTTCGACTATGTTGAAATGGGCCAAGAGACCACCATACGGTTTTCCAGGAGTCCCCTCGATCATGTAAGCTCCATATTCAGGCCTCCACAGCGATTTGACGTTGCTATTATAAAGACACAAACATATAAATTAAAATTAGTGATGTGGTTACGAATACATGATCACGCGGAAACTAGGTATGCACTTTCATAATAAACATAAAAATCTGCAATCGTAAATAAATAGTATTACATACAATTTTGTATGAGGCGTTAAATTCACATCATCACATTGCATAACGCTTTTAAGTTAGAAATACGCCGATGACAATGGTAATAATACCGTACCCAATACTTATAATTTATAAATACAATATACTATATATTTTGTATTCTTTGCATTATTAGGTTATCTTTAACATCATAATTTATAACACTGAAAACTAGATGTCCTTGTGCCAATGCCCAATGGTATAAAAACAATAGGTGGTCAAATGTATCCAACGTGTATATTTTATGGTAGGTACCTGTCTACCTCAGAAATTGTGTAAACACACGAACGCATGATAATTCAAATGCAGTCCTAATAAATAACTGTACAAAAGAGACTTATAGTTCTATAATTCTATAATACACCGCCTAAACGGATTGAATTAATTGTAACTACTTACGTTTTGTAAATTATATATTATATGATTTGATTATTTGAAATATATGGACATAATATCGTATACCTACGCGGAGTGCGCAATAGAGTTATCACTAGTGTTAGGATATGTTTATGACTTTTTCATATTTTTTCTTTTCGTCGTGCACATTGCAGAACAAACTATAAATTCATTTGATATGACGTAATAACAGGTACCCATATAGAATTAATTTGCATATTTTCGAGTATTTTTATCTATAAATGCGTATTTCTGGTTTTTGAAATGTATTTAATTTGTTTTATAGGCAATTTTTTGTAAATTGTTTACATTGCGGATAGTTTTTTAAAATTTTAGATTTCAAAGAACATTTATTAAAGTATATTGTTAGGTTTAACATGTATATGTGCACCCATACTTAGGCAAGTATATTATTATTAGCACCACAATCGCGCGAAACATGTTCAATGATAATAAATTATAAATATTAAATGTGTAGGTAGTAAAATTTGAATGAACAATGAATATATTTCAGTAATTTATTTTATCATGTCATATTTGTTTGTTGTATTTAAGAACAAACCTACTTTGATATTTTTTGGGCATATTAACATGCATTTTTTAAATTTTTAAGGTCATAAACATCCAAACCCTAGTTATATAACTGTTACTGTACCAGTAGGTAGTGTACTACTTAACTGTCTTAACTACTATTTATAATATATATAGGTAATATTCCTAATTGTATACGTTGACGGCATTATAAATCTGTTTATATTAAGATAATTAAAATAACTGACGAATAATGGCAACTCAGGTGAGATTATTTTTACATGATTGCGTCATTTTTAAAACTGCCGATAATATTGCATAATATATCTATATAATATTTTGTTAAATGTGGGTCGCGTCGATAATAGGTAATCATTTCCATTCAAACCCAAACAAACAAAATTCATAAAATTAAATTAAAAAATTATACAATTTGGCTTGGTATATTATCGCGTTGTAAAGCGTTGTATATTTTAATATTTTATATTTCTCTACAGGTATGATATAATATTTATTTACTACTTTATCAATGTTTTTTTTTGGTTTGACATTATACATAAATAATAAGTTTACTAAATATTTTATTAAATTATTTAATTATACTTATTTTAATTAATTATATTTTATCATATAATTATATATGTTTATCATTTTATTTAAGCCTACAAATCTAAAAGGACGAATTCTTATCATTATAGGTAAACGAGTTACCAATACCAAATGTACAAATCCACGTACATAAAAATATATTTCGTGAACAACTTAAGATCTTAAAATCAATTATATATGTATATCATCTATAGTCTAAACATAGGTCTTAGCTCGACTAATAATTTCATCGGTCAATTTACAACCAATCGTACATTATACTCTGCATTTTAATTTGCATGTTATAGAGAAATAAAGATAAATACTCAAATATATATATAACCATTTGAGACTAAATCTTTAAAATTTTAGACTTTGAATACGTAATCTTGATTATAATTTTTAATGTGATTTTTATTACACAATTACTCAATTTATGAGTTACAACCCAAATTTAACTAGTTGTTTTTTGTATGCCCATTAAAATATACTCAAGTTGTTGAAATAAAAATTATAAAAAAATTTAATTAAATTCCAAAATATTATTATTTAAAACGTTGAAATTTAGTAAGTAGGTACTAAAGATTTCAATATATTTTACATTAATATCATATTCATAGAATAAACCTAATTTTAAATTTAAAAAAATACAATTGAAACCTCTGTCTAAGAAAAACCTAAAAGTTACATCAGCTATTTAAATTGTAATGAATCAATTACACAACAAAATGTAATTTATTTTTTAATATTCGTACAATGAATAATTCTATTGTTATGAACGATATAATTTATAACTCGTCAAACGGTTGATAAAAAAGTCGTAAAATTATTATTGTCTAATCAAAACGTATCTCGTTTAATCAATAAAGTACATAATAAGAAAATTCTAACGTAAACATTTTATTTTATTTTAAGTTAAAAATTCAAATTCATTATAATTTAATAATAATGACAACAAAAATACAATTTATATATTACCACACAGAACATGCTTAAAAACAGTAAAAATTAAAAACTTTGATTACATACACAAAAATAGTATAGGTACAAAACAAATTAATATTAATATCACACTTTTTAAACTAAATGCGCAAATATTATGTAATTTTTGTTGTTACTATTTTTGATGGTGAGTTTTTAATTTTAAATATTATAAGATAAAATAATGCATTTTTTTTATGCGTTGCAATTACAGCCTTGCAGGTGTTGTCGTAAAACTGAGAATGTAGAATCTCGTTAAAACTATGCAAACAAATGTAAAGGAAATTACTTTTAAATTTCAATACCTATAATAATAGGTGTTCCGTTTTCGGTAGTGAATTTGTTTAGTCTCAGTTTGTTTAGTTTTGAACATTTTAGTACCTATTGTACTCCATATTATGTATACCTAACCTACAGTAAGTACAATATTGAAGTATACATTTTAGTAAGGTGCCTTAAAAACACATTTATTCACGTATAGGTCGTAGGAATAACTACCATTCTTAATGCCATCACGTGGTTTATTAATTATTTATTACATATTTAAATTTTAAATCAACAAGTAAAACATTGAGGTGCAGAATGGTGATGTAAAGCTTACGACGCTAATACATAAAGATATATCGTTATAGTTTGAAAAAGCGATTTTTATATGAAACTTAATTCATGTAATAATCATAAATCGTTATTAAAACGTAAGATCGATTGTTACTATTTTAATAATTATACTTCTCAGTTAGGTATCAGTAATGTGACATAATATTCTATAAATATATATATCACAGGTATACAGTACTACAGTTGGGACACCTAAACGTGATTATTCCCCTGAATATTTTATTTCATTCATAACAAATTGCAAGTTATTAGTCATTACGGCAAATAAATCTGTAAGTTAAATGTAGATGTAAAAACTTGTAATAATTTGTGATATAGATAAATTATTTGATGGATATAAGGTTTTAAGACGATATAAAAAAACGAATTTGCGTTTTCTAATTTGTTTAATTAAATAAATCTAGATTAGATTAAATTAAGTGCGATATAGTAGTACATTGTGCATCATTGCCCGCACATTTAACTGCTCAACATGCTATGGTGCTAATTTGATTATTTGATTCAATAAACCTACCTACGGCACAAAGATAAAACATAAATACAAAGTACGAGTGCATTATACCTTAATACGACGTCGGATTTTTAATAATATAATATATAAACTCACTGTTCACTGCTCAGTGGTTGCGTAATTAGTCATTGTGCGATTAAAGGGATGGTCGTTACATACCGATCACCGATCAATGAATATAACTCATTAAAATTTAAAGATGGGAGCTTCGATGAGGAGATACTCCGAAAATGTTATTTTGGGTTTCTCTTTGGTTTTTGATAGATAACTAATTGTAAGATACTTTCTATTTCTATACAAAAAATGTAGACATCATTCTTAAAGAGGAATTCAAAGACTGGAAATAAAGAATATTAAATTATACCGCACAAACTAAAATTCATACAAAACATAAAACCTTAATAATTCTTTTGCAAATTCAGAATGTCCGAATAGTAGTCTAATATAATTTAGGATATGTATTAAGAAGTTATTATTCTATTCAGTCAAATGGAACAAATCCCAAATAGTGCTTACCGAGATCAAAACAAAAATAAATCATTTCAGATTCTACTGATTCTAGAATACATCACAAATTATTAAATTAAGATAGAATTATCATTTGATATCCACATTTTAACAATCGTTCAAAAATAATGAAAAGAAGACATCAAATTAATTGGAAATAGAAAATGAAAATTTGATCCCTCGAAAACTTAACCTATTTATTATGCTATGAAGTAAATATATTAGAACTTACATAGGCTTTAAAATTAGAACCCTCCAAAATGTTTGATATTTATGTATCAACACCTATTCTTACAAAAAAAAAACCAAAAACAGCTTGTCATCAGATATCAGACTACGGACTACGGAGTATAATGAACAACAATGTTATTCAAAAATTTAATTTTTTTCGAGTTCAAATAAATGTTTAGAACATTATTTATTATTTCTACCTTTTACGAAACCTGGCCGGCGGTCATATTATCACGTTCAGCAGCTACTCGACGCTACGACAAGAGTATCACGCGACACGCAGTGTTAACTAATATTATTATTTATTACAAACTTTAGAACACAGTAGGTACAGCACTATAGCCCACATCTAGTTTAGACAAATTCCGATTTATAATTCCTCAAGGGCTTGAAATCGAATAATTTAGAATTCAACAATAGCCAATAGGTTCAATAATGTGTTTTAGTGTTCATGTGTAGATAATAATAAATACCTAACTAATATTTAGTTTTCTTAGATGAATTACACAGTCATGTGAAAAATGACAGATTTCTCGTAGTTATAAATCATAACTAAAATAGGTAATAAAAATGTAAAATTTATATTTTAAATCAAAAAAAGGGCGGGTAAGTGTATGTCGCTCTGCTGTACAGTAGGTTACAAGTGAGTCACTGTAATGGATTGTGTTAGATTTTAATAATTTAATCCAATGATATAATATCATTGAATAAGAAAAACGATTCTGAGGAAGACGGTCAGTCAGTCTATAATATCTTACTAAGTCTAAATGTATTTGATGATATTATTGTGAATAAACTAATTAATTTTAGTATTATAGGCATTAGTATTTACTATAGTTGGTTAAATTCATTTTTCTCAAAAAAATTATATTTTAAAATGCCATTGCGTGTATATAAAATATAACAATATATTCTAAAAGTTTCATATACCAACAAATAATATTTTTAAATTATATCAAAATAACTAAAATCATTATTCTTGGTTTAAATATGAAATATTGTCTAAATTTGAAATTAAAATGTCTGTAAAAAATAAATGTGTTGATATATTTTTTAGATTTTTTGGTTACAGTATGATTTATTTATGAGAATTTTTGTTTTAAATTTTCAACACTTAGTTATAAAAACTGAACATTTTATAATTTTTTAATTACAATGATTTATAATTTTCGAGATTTTGACAAATTTTGTCAAAATTCGAACTTTAAATGCTTATAAAAAAAAATCGTGCCTATGTATTTTTAAAATTTTTCAACTGATGTTGTAACAATATATAAGAAAGCTTGTATTAAATTTTCAGACTTTTTGGCCCACCAAATAAAATTTTATTGACAATTATAAAAAAAAAAACTAAACAAATTGAAAACTAAAAATGTCTGTAAACAGCTCAAAACAAATCAAAATATTTTCAAAATTGAATGGTGTATAGAAAATGAGAATATAAACATTTAGTGAAATTTTCATGCATCTACAATTATTCGTTTTTGAATTACAACCAAATAAGAAAAACGCTACATGAGAAATCGAGTGAATATCCTATGTTGTAAAATTATGAACTTAAAACACTCATAAAAAATTATTTTTAATTGCTTTTAGATATTTTATTTTTGATAAAAGTAGAAAATCTTACGTTAAATCTTGTGTTAAAATTTAAAACCTTAGATTTAAAAAGAAAAATTTTTATGAATTTCTAACTCCAAATAATTTGCAAATTTTCGTCATTTTTACGTAATTTGTCAAAATTTCAACTTTAAATGCTTAAAAAAAAAATTGTGACTACAGATTTTTAATATTTTTCACGTGCCTTTGAAACAATATATTAGGAGCATTCTATTAAATTTTCAAGAATTTTTAACGAATAAATAAAATGTTATTGATTTTTTAAAAAAAAAAAACCAAAAGATTGGAAATTTAAAATGTCTGTAAACAGCTCAAAATAAGTCAAAATATTTTGAAAACGGTATGGTATATAGGAACCACTTATATAAACATTCAGTAAAAATTTCATGTATTTACCGTCATTTTTTTTAGACTTACACCAAAAACCAAAATCGATTTTATCGAAAATCAATGTTGCGTAAAAATTCCCGTTTTTTCCTTAATTTTCCATTTGCTTTTCACGGTACTTTTGAAAACTACTGGAAAATGTTTACTTTTGACCCCCAAAGTACCAACTAGATTCACTTTCCTATCAGAAAAGGTACTATTGAAGAAAATCTAAGCACTTTTACTGTCCCAAAACGTGATGACAGACACAAAAAAAAATAAAAAAAAATAAAAAAAAAATTAAAAAAATTAAAAAAAAATAAAAAAAAAACTAAAAAAAAAATAAAAAAAAAAACTCACATCATTGTAAAACCAATACATTTATCGCTCCGCTCAGAATCTAAAAAACACACATCATTGTAAAACCAATACATTCATTGCTCCGCTCAGAATCTAAAATTAAGGGAAAAACGGGAATTTTTACGGAAAACCAATTTTCGACAAAATCGATTTTGGTTTTTGGTAGAACTCTAAAAGAAATGACCGTAGAGACATGAAATTTTGACCGAATGTTTATATAAGCATTTTCTATATACCATACCGTTTTCAAAATATTTTGACTTATTTTGAGCTGTTTACAGACATTTTAAATTTCCAATCTTTTTGGTTTTTTTTTTTTTAAAAATCAATAACATTTTATTTAATCGTTAAAAATTCTTGAAAATTTAATAGAATACTCCTAATATATTATTTCAAAGGCAGATGAAAAATATTAAAAATCTGTAGTCACAATTCTTTTTTTTAAGCATTCAAAGTTGAAATTTTGACAAAATACGTAAAAATGACGAAAATTTAAAAATTATTTAGAGTTAAAAATTCATAAAAATTTTTTTTTTAAATCTAAGGTTTTAAATTTTAACACAAGATTTAACGTAAGTTTTTCTACTTTTATCAAAAATAAAATATCTAAAGCAATTAAAATTAAATTTTTATGAGTGTTTTAAGTTCATAATTTTACAACATAGGATATTCACTCGATTTCTCATGTAGCGTTTTTCTTATTTGGTTGTAATTCAAAAACGAATAACTGTAGATGCATGAAAATTTCACTAAATGTTTATATTCTCATTTTCTATACACCATTCAATTTTGAAAATATTTTGATTTGTTTTGAGCTGTTTACAGACATTTTTAGTTTTCAATTTTTTTAGTTTTTTTTTTTATAATTGTCAATAAAATTTTATTTGGTGGGCCAAAAAGTCTGAAAATTTAATACAAGCTTTCTTATATATTGTTACAACATCAGTTGAAAATTTTAAAAATACATAGGCACGATTTTTTTTTATAAGCATTTAAAGTTCGAATTTTGACAAAATTTGTCAAAATCTCGAAAATTATAAATCATTGTAATTAAAAAATTATAAAATGTTCAGTTTTTATAACTAAGTGTTGAAAATTTAAAACAAAAATTCTCATAAATAAATCATACTGTAACCAAAAAATCTAAAAAATATATCAACACATTTATTTTTTACAGACATTTTAATTTCAAATTTAGACAAAATTTCATATTTAAACCAAGAATAATGATTTTAGTTATTTTGATATAATTTAAAAATATTATTTGTTGGTATATGAAACTTTTAGAATATATTGTTATATTTTATATACACGCAATGGCATTTTAAAATATAATTTTTTTGAGAAAATGAATTTAACCAACTATAGTAAATACTAATGCCTATAATACTAAAACTAATTACTTTATTCACAATAATATCATCAAATACATTTAGACTTAGTAAGATATTATAGACTGACTGACCGTCTTCGCTCAGAATCGTTTTTCTTATTCAATGATATTATATCATTGGATAAAAATCTAACACAATCCATTACAGTGACTCACTTGTAACCTACTGTACAGCAGAGCGACATACGCACTTACCCGCCCTTTTTTTGTATTATTTTTAAGTATTTGTTTAAAAACAGAAAGTGGTCCTGCATAATCATCCAAATTCATACTCAGATCCAATTGAATGCGCAAAATAATTGCAATATCTTGGTGAAGGGAATAAAGGCATATAATAGGTACCTACTAGTGCTGAGCACAAAATCCGGATCAATCCATACCTATTCGGATTGATCCGGATTAAAACAAAAGTAACAATCCGTTTAATCCGGATTAAAATATCCAATCCGGATCAATATCCATATCCGGATTAAAATATCCAATCCGGATCAATCCATATCCGAATTAAAATTATCCAATCCGGATCAATCCATATCCGGATTGAAACAAAAGTAACAATCCGTTTAATCCGGATTAAAATACCCTAACCCAATCCAGATTATGATAGTGTAAATTATAAATAACACTAACATAAAATAAGTGAAACATTGTTTTAATTTTTCAATGTTACCATTTTCAAATGTAATAAAAGATATCAGTATGGATATGATTTTAACATACAGGATCTTCAGAATTGTACGTGAAAGAGATATTTCATTATGGCATATTTAAATTAGGAAAAATAACATTTGTGAAAATGATTAATAATATATTTTATATAGACAAAAAATGTTATATTCACTTTTTGCATATGAATTAATAAGTGGAGATTTCGGTATAACTTATTTATACTTTACATTTTGTGGAGTGAAGAATTTCATAAAAAAAACTCAAACAGTGACCAGCTGAGTATTGTAATTACTTATTTTGAACATGGAATAAAAATATAATATAAATAACACAAAACTATAATGAATGTAGGCAAGGCCGTATCTAGGGTGGGGTTGGGGGATCAAACCCCCCAATATTTTTTCGTGTTATATTATGCCGTAGTACAATAACTATTTCAGTCTAGAATAATCGATAAACATTGATATATAATATATACCATATACGTGCACATACGAAAGACAGCTATGCTCTACGTTATAAACTTATAAATAACAATAGGTACCTACCTGATAAATTTGCTTCAGGTGTATCGGCCGGATTTCTTGATAATATTATAGGTACATTGGCATAAATGTATAATACATTACCACCGGAATGTGTAATCGACAAGGAACTAGTTCTTAGTGTCTTATAGTAATCTTATCTTATTAGTCTATGATAATAGTTAAAACTTCTTCACGGGGAATATTCATTTCCAACATTTAGTTGACATTTGGTCTACGTTCTGAAGTTCTAGTGTGCTACGATTTACGAAGTGTAAAAATTACAATTGTAATTATTAATTTGTATTTTATTTTTTTAATTAATTTGTTTAAAATGGCATAAAGACAAAACACTATGATAAATTTCTTTATAAAAAAGCCTAAATTCAATAATTGGAAAATTAAGTCGAAGACACGCCACATGCAACGAGTTCATGTTCAGAGTTCAACGGTGAAAAATCTACCTCAAACGTAAATATTTATGATATTGGGAAATGTTTGAATCAAACTGTAAGTAACGAATTGAAATATAAATTATTAACAAATAAATGGACCTGATGAAAGTTGGAAAAATATATTTAAAATTCCAGTTTAACTGGTTTAAACAATTTTCTTGGCTTGCTTACACAACAATAGGTGAATAAGGAGTAATGTGCACGTTTTGTTTAACTTACAGTATAGTTGTCTATAATTATTTCCATTAATGAACCTATATATGTTTTTAATTGGTATTATATTAGCCATACATATTTTCAGTGAGATTATGACAGTTGGACACATTTTTATTGAACTTATGGAATTATTAGATGTTTTAACATAATATTATATACGAGTTAGAAAAACTCGATATAATATTAACTATTATAGTGTACATATGTAGGTATACATATGTATCAAGCATTGAGAACTGAAGCGGTCTGTTATAGTGTTGATTTTGCATTTAGTATAATATTTAATATCTAATACTTTAATGCGAAATTATTGATCATTGATTTGCAAACTAGTTATATGTTATTATTCATATTTTAGATATTTTAGACATGTTCTTAACAAAATCATGATGTTTTCCCAGGTTGTGATGGCGACATACATTTTATCAAAATAACAAGTACACTAAACTAAAGTTAAACGTGTTTTATACATGTTCTTAGCTGAACTAGCTAAGTAATTTTAACAAAATCTATAGATTTGTGTATCTATATGACTATATCTATGTTTTTTTATTAAGACAAATAAGATATATGAGTACTAAGTATGTTTTCATGGAAAATAAGATATTTATTATGAAACATACATATATCAATAAATAGATTGGGTACATTTTTTTAAATATATTTAATAGAATCGGGTAGAAAAACTCAGGGGCGGATCCAGAGGAAGGTACGTTCACCGTAGCAGACTTTAGTTTTTGACGTAATTACTTCAAAAATAATAGGGAATTTTAACTTTTTTTTTATACAACAAGCTTATGCTGGTACATAGTAACTATAGTGACTAAATTATTATTATTAAACTCATGCTGGTACATAGTTACTATGTAACTAAACTTTAGAAATTTCCTAGGAGGACAGCGTTACAGAATAATATGGAACCTGTTGTTCGTCATGATCAGTGACGGTTCCCAACAACTGTTCGCTGAAATAACTTGGCGGTGGCGGGTAGCTGAATTCCGAAGCCACCACACAGCACGGCATGGGCGGTGGGCCACTAGAATGGAACCACGCCGGGCCGACATAATAATATGGCAACGGCGGTGGCGGAAATGCAAACCGTGACTCAACTGCGAAGCTCGGCGGAGGAGGTGGAGGCTGAGAACAGTACATGGCCGGGCCAATATAATAATGTGCCGACATCTCATCTGGCGTCTCGGCTGGCGTCTCAAACAGCGTCTCGGCCGGCGTCTCGAGCAGCGTCTCGGCTGGCGTCTCGACCGGCGTCTCGTCTGGCGTCTCGGCCGGCGTCTCGAGCGGCGTCTCCAACAGCGTCCCTAGCGGCGTTTTTTGTATCGCCACTGCTTCATCCTTAAAGTTAAGAAAAATCAAATGTTATGTTGCGTTACACCGCCGAGGTTTATCATGCAGAGTAAAGGGGATTATACACATATAATGTAAGTATATTATAGTATATTGTCGTGTTGTATTTTGTTCAAATTACCGTATCCGATGACATCGTACACTTTTTTTGTTCTTCACATCTCAATGAAAATGTGTTCTGATAGAGGCCAATGATTGTTTTTATATTCAACAAGACCATTATGACAACTGCACGCAGTAGAAACAAAAATATTGCGATCATCATCTTACAAAAAAATCTTTTTGATATCTACGCAGGTACTCAAAAATTAATATGTATCAGTCAACAGTTGAACAATGAATGATAGATAGTCAATTTGTTTTAAATATTTACTGTAACCATACCTGAATATGCATTGTAATGTTTACCGATTTAAGCCAGAAAACAATAACGATTTTAAATAGTTACTACAGAGAGTATAGGAATAGATTATTATGCTGTTAAAAAACTGAATATAGTTAGTGCATTTGGGAAGTCAAAATTTAAATCCACATAGATAAACAAAAACTATCATTAAAGAGTTAGAATAAAAAATAACATTAAAATAAAAATATATTGAATATTCTAGTCTTATAACTTTCCACAATATTCTAAACTTAACAGCCCAGAGTAATATTTGAAACTTTCTATTTTGTTTATTTTACTCGAATGAATATTTAATGTGAACAAGGTTAAGTACAAGGCCATACCTTTTGAGGGACTAAGCACTCCCTTTCCGCCACACACATACACCAAATATTATACATTTATAATTAAAAAAGGGGGTCAAGTGGATGTCGCTCCGCTGTACAGTAGGCTACAAGTAGATCACTGTACTATAATGGATGGTATTAAATTTGAATTCAATGATATAATATCATTGTATAAGAAAAACGATTCTGAGCGGAGACGGTATGTCAGTCTAGGATATTTTAAATTATATTGATATTGTTATTATACGGTAGCTGCTAAGTTGAATTAATATTATTCATATTATTTAATTATTAACCTAAAATTATCAGTGATGCTATAAAAATATTATAATATATACTTTTACTCGTTAAAATTGATTTTAATATGTAATTCGTCCAAATTTGAACTTAAAATGTCTATAAAAAATAACTGTGTTTAAATATTTTTTAGATTTTTTGAATACAGTATGTACTATTTATTAGAATCTTTATTTTAAATTTTCAATCCTTAGTTAAGAAAACTGAACATTTTATAATTGGTTAATTACAATGATTGATAATTTTCGAGATTTTGATAAATGTTGTCAAAATTCGAACTTTAAATGATTATAAAAAAAATGTGTGCCTATGTATTTTTAATATTTTTCAATTGCTATTGTAATAATATATCAGGAGCCTTGTATTAAATTTTCATTATTTTTGGCCCAACAAATAAAATGTAATTGATATTAATAGAAAAAAAAACTAAAATATTTGAAAACTGAAATCGTCAGTAAAAAGCTGAAAAACAGTCAAAATATATTCAAAATTAGATGGTGTATAGAAATAGCTTATATAAACATTCAGTGAAATTTTCATGCATCTACAGTTATTTGTTTTTGAATTGCAACAAAATAAGAAAATCGCTACATGAGAAATCGAGTCAATATCTAATCTTGTACAAATTTGAACTTAAAATGCTCATAAAAATTTATTATGACTTGCTTTTAAACTTTTTTTTATTGATAAAATTAGGCAAACTTATGAGGAATCTTGTATTACATTTTCAAATCTTAGATTTAAAAAGAAAAATTTTTATGAATTTCTAACTCAAATAAATTGCACATTTTCGTCATTTTTACGTATTTTGTCAAAATTTGAACTTTGATTACCTATAAATAAAAATTGTGACTACGGATTTTTAATAATTTTCATCTGCCTTTGAAACTATATATTAGAAACCTACTATTAAATTTTCAAGATTTTTACCCAACAAAATAAAATTTTATTGACATTTATAGAAAAAAAAACTAAAAAAATTGGAAACTGAAAATGTCCGTTAAAAGCTCAAAATTAGTCAGAATATTTTGAAAATGCTAGGGTGTGTAGAAAATGCTTATATAAACATTTGGTCAAAATTGTATGTCTCTACGGTAATTTCTTTTAGAGTTATACTAAAAAACCAAAATCGATTTTGTCGAAAATTAGTTTTCCGTAAAAATTCACGTTTTTTCCTTAATTTTTCATTTGTTTTTCACGGCGCTTTTGATAACTACTGGGAAATTTTAACTTTTGACCCCCAAAGTACCAACTAGATTCACTTTCCTATCAGAAAAGGTACTATTAAAGAAAATCGAAGCATTTTTTTCTGTCCTAAAACGTGATGACAGACACAAAAATAAAAAAAAAAACACACATCATTGTAAAACCAATACATTCATCGCTTCGCTCAGAATCTAAAAAACTAAAAAAAAAAACACACATCATTGTAAAACCAATACATTCATCGCTCCGCTCAGAATCTAAAATATTAATTGATTAGAAAAATCAATAAAATAAACTTAAACACCTTTGACTTTTAATTTCAAAACCACATGGCGTTAGACTTGGCTATGAATTGCGTACGTATACAAACATAAAAATTCCTTTTTTATTAATAAAAATAGTAAATACCAACTTGCTACTTTCTAAATCCTAACTAAAATTAAAATTGTTTTAAATCCTAATTAAAAATTTAAATAGGTCTAATAATAAATTGTGAAAAACTCGGGTGTATTTGCTATTAGGGGTCTTATAACATTGAGTCGATTGTCAATAGATCTGAGATCATAATTCGTATTATTTAGGTTGATAACAATGAAAAAATAGCTGATTATCTCAAAAACAATGAAGCCGGATTGGATCCGAAATCCGAATCAAAAGATTGAATCCAAAATCTCGGATCAACGGATTCAATCCGAAATCCGGATCTACGGATTGAATCCGTGAATCCGGATAAAACGGACTGATCCGAAATTCGGATTAAATAATTGTAATCCGTAATCCGGATTGGTAAAAATAATGCTCAGCACTAGTACCTACATGTATCCAATATTTCATACACAGTAAAATAGGTGTATATTTGATCTCAACAAATCAATCATTAACTGTAATTATTAATTTATAGTTGAAAAATAATTTAACAAAATTTCTCAAGGCTAAAAACAGTTCATTAAGAGTCAACATAGTTTGAAAATTTTATCAAGTATGGAAACTGCTATTATAATTAATATTTGGCAAACTTTTCAAGAGTCTACGGTTATTATTCTTAGAAATACAACAACATCTCAGCTGAATATCAAATATCGTAAAAACTAATGAGTTCAACTTCTCATAAAAAATAATGTTCTGTTTATGCATAATTTTTTTTTGTTATAGATAGAAATATCTTATGTAAAATCTTCTTTAAAAAACATTTTTTTTTCTTAGCTATGAAAAGAAACTATTTTATGAATTTCTAACTGAAATTTTTTTAAAAATGTATCAGTCAATTCTAGACTATTCGTTAATAAATTACATCAAAATATCTAAAATTAAGTAACACCAAAAAAATTAAATTGATTTTTACAAAAATTATCACTTTTCCTCATTTTCTTTTTTTTGTTTTTCTTATTTTTTTCTTAAACTACATATAATTTTCAATTTTGACCCCCCAAAAGTATCAACTAGAATCACTTTCTATCGGAAAAAAATGGTGATCTCAAAAATTGGAGAATTTTTACTATCCAAAATATTGCTGACGGACAGAAAAAAAACACACACATCTTAGTAAAATCAATACATTCTTTTGCTCCGCTCAGAATCTAAAATGTTATATACAAAAATTATAAATGTTTAATAATAAATTATATCAATATGCAATTATGAAACTACTAAATAATAAACTTTAAAGTTAAATAATAATAAATACAACTATAAATCACTTCAATAATAAAATAGGTCAACGGTACCTTTACAGTAACTTATAAAAATACAATTATACATAGAATTAAACATAAAATATAAATAAATAATTATTTTTGAAAATTAGTAAATAACTTATACATTATAAAGCTGTTTTTTTTTTCAATAATCACATTTTTTTTAACAACACATTTGTCTTGTTTATTATAATTTCCTATATTATAAATTGCTAATAAAGAATTACAGTGTTAAGAAGACCGGATTATTTCTAATGCACGTAATGTATTAATTTGAATCGATGTAGATGATATTACATCAAATATGGGTTTTTATAAGTGGTTGATGATGTACCTACATTATTACAAATGAAGTAGTGTTAGAATTATTAAAAAATGTTTACTGTAGTCTGTATTTATTTTTACAATTACATGAAACATCCTTTTTCAATGTTTTAAAATTAAAATTGTTTAATTTAACATAATATACCTTTGTATACTCTATAATTTTGCAATCAGAAATGATATCTTTAGATTTGTAAATTTCTTTAAATAATCAAATCATAATTATTTAAGAATTTTAGATAAAATGTTTGTCATAAGAAAATTATACTTACAGAATAAGTAAAAACTGATTTAAAAATAAATTGTTACGTTGACTTAGTGAAGTTAATTAACTTCTAATAAATAAAAAAATAATTTCTCAACAATTTAGACCTTAGATTATACATAGGAAGACAAATTGAATCAGTCAAGATTAGATATCTGATAGTTAAGGTTTACTGGATGTAGCAGCCAACATTTGACTTATCATTTCACGAACTCGCTGTTGTTCTTGTAGTTGTTTACGCAAGTCAATAACTTCTTTATCCTTTTCTAAACCAATATTTTCTAGATTTCTAATAAATGATATTTTGTTATTGATTTCCTATTAAAAATATTAAAATATAAAACATGTTCAATCAATAATAATAATAGATGGATATGCTAAAATATTGGTTTTGTTTTAATATTTTTGTGCCTCCTTTAAGTAGTAGACAAAATAGTTTATTATGAAACTTACCTCAGATTTTTCATTTATAATACTTTGTTTTTCTGTTAATTGCTGTTCTAATTTTGAAACTTGATTTTTATTTTCTAGAATAATAGAAATTAAAAATGTATCATTATATATTTAATCAGTGTTGTAACTTGTAAAGAACACTTTTAAAAAGTATTTGGATAACTATTCAAATACTTCTGGTAGTTTAAAGTAGATTTGTAATTAACATAATATAGACACATTGTTATTAAATTTATTTTTTAAATAAACGTTTATTGCAATTTTAAAACATTATTTGAGTTGATCATAACACTTTTTCAATAAAATTTGAATCTTTTGTGGCCTTCTTGACCTAGTTTTTGCTGATTCCAGAGATCATTCTGTAAGGGCCTGTTTTATAATCATGATTTAAACCTCGATTACGCTTAACCCACTGATTTTACCAGTCGAATTCCACGGTCTAACCTTAGTTTAACTATTGTAATAGGGGTCCTAAGTAGTGCTGCACTTCCATTAGTACCTATCGACTCTTACTATCCTCCATAGTATTAAAATGTCCTCACCCCAAGTCACCAAAAAAATATGCGATTCCTTCAATCCTTTACATACTGTAATTTCAAAAGTGCAAACTACTGAGACATCAATAAGTTTTTTTTGTCTTTTAATTGGACTGATACTTTTGCTCAGTATAAACCCAATGATTCTTAATCTCTTTTTAATGATGCCTCATCACACTGTATAGATTGGTATGTTTCTCTTAAAACCATTAAATGCTCATAATTTCTATGTCGGACCTCTAACGAGCTCAATAATTTAATTTTTCAGAAAAAACAGTCTCATTTTACATTTAAAAGATTATCTCTCACTTGTGATTACAATACTTTTTTGTATTAAGAGCTCTATTATTCCCATTATCCTGTACTAACTACTAAGTAGCTATTGTATCTGATATTATCAACAGTTATCTAATAATATAAAAGGAAATAATATTGTTATTGCACATTTGTTTTTTTCGGCTAACACAAAATACTAAATACAACTTATAAAACTATTATCCAATTATTATTGTAGGCAATTTTTTTTTTCAATCAAATATTTCAAATAAAAATAAAATGTTCAAAAAAGTATTTAAAATACCATAGAAAATACTTCATGCTAAATGGATTAAAAAAGTTATTCAATACTTAAAAAAGTAATAGAATACTTTTACTCAAATACTTCAAAACACTGTATATTTTAAAAACAAACAATAACAAAAATGTATGAATTTACATATTATTTATAATATAAATATAATATAACTCTTTTTACCAGTTTTTTCATTTTTTAATTGATCCAGTAAATTGGCTTTCATTTTATCGCTTTCTATACGTAGCTCTTCTAATTTTCTTTCAAGATTCTTTATTGAAGAATTCTGCTCTTCAATAATTTGGCGTTTTGATTCATAATTTCGAGATAGCTAAGGTAATATAATATATTTTTATTTATTGAATATTATTTATTAATTTAATTTGCATAAAATTGAATTAATTACTTTTGCAAAGTTATTACTAGTTGTAGTAAACTGTTCTGTAATATTATTTAATTTTTTTTTTAAGTCTTTGTTTTCTACTGTTAACTCTTCAATTTCTTGATGAACATCTAATAACATTTGATTTAGTTGCACTGATTCACTATTTAAACAAACTAATTTATAATTTAACCGTGTTATTTCTTCAGAAGCATTATCGAGACTTTGTTTTAACCACACTTCAGCTTGTTTTAATGTATTCATTTTGTACTGATATAATGTAATAACATTACTTGTTTTTATATTAAGAATCTAGAAAATAAAAAAATATTTAATTTGATACTCAAAAAATAAAACCATACTAATAATGTTACTATAAAAAAATATAATATTTTTTCAAATTGTTTACTTCATTAGAATTGAATATGTTTTCTAATTTATCAATGAACACTTTTAATTGTTCTTCTTGAGCAAATGAACATAATGGCTTTATTTCTGTATCCTCTGAATTTATAGTTGTCACATTTTTTACTTTTGGTGAAGATAATTGTTCAATTTCTTCCAAGCAATCGGATAACATTAAAGTACTAAATTGAAATATAAATAAAGTAAAAATAAATATAATATTCAATAATAAATTATGTTACCTCTGTTGTGAAAATTTAGTTATGAGATCTAATACTTTTTGTTTCATATTTTTTGAACCTTTATAAATTATAAATGCGAGTACACGATACACATGTTTCTGATTCAATATTTCAGAATACAAAGACATCCATGTAGGATTTTTAGTAACTAATTCAGATAGAAAACACAATGCTTCAATGTATACACATGTGATATTTCGTAAATTATTTAAATTGTTAATATCAACCAATATCAGAGAATGAAATAAAGACTGAAGAGACTGAAAAATAAAAGTTAATATTAAATCATATAAATAAAAGTTTATAAAAATATTTCTTACGGAAATATGAAGTTTTACTTCAATTATTTCATATAAATTTGTTATCTTTAACATTTCTTGAAGAAGTCTCAAACATATTGCATATTTATTCCATGTACATATAGTTGAATCATTTTCTACATTAATTGTATTTGGTTCAAATAAAACAATTAGTAATACCTAAAATATATAATTATTAATTAGTATTAAAACATTTTAAGGAGATAATTTTTAAACTAAAATTGCATAGAAGAGTATAACAATTCATTCACAACATTTTTTTCTTTAACATGAATTAGGTATGAATGGGTACAATAAGATAAATTTTCAAGATAAAATGTTATTACAGATTTAAACTTACATTTAAACTCTTTTCCAGATTTTCATATATATCACATTTAAGGGTTTGATCCATGTAACTATTATAACTTCGTACATTAATAATTATTGTTTGCAAAATTGACATAGCTTGTTTATGAAGATTTGAAAATTCAGTCCAATGCAAAATGTTTATTATAATTTTAGGATATAATATTATTAAATCTTCATTTTTGAATTGAATAACATGATGAAGAAATTGTAAAACTAAGTCTAGACTTTGTATTGTAATGTGATAATCGTTTTGAGACTTCTCAATGTGTTTAAAATTGTTTGTAGATTCCAATATTTTAATTAAATTTGTTTTGTAACTAAAAAATTAATAAATGTAAGTAAGAAAATTGTATGTAGATCAAAATGTATAATATAAAATAAACATACCCATTATATTCTAAAACAGAATTTCTCCAACGTGAATGTTCACTTATATCAATAAAAAAGTCTACTGCATGGCGCAGAACAAACACATTTTTTAGTTTTAGACCTTCTTCCAATACAACAAATGTTACATCAATTAAATTGTTTACATCAACATCGGGTATCTGACCAGATACTTCTTCTAAGACTAATAATAATTTATACACTTGAACTTTGATGAATATATCATCAGATTGTAATTTTAAAAGTAGACGCATGAAGGATTTAGAATGTGTACATTTCACAAGAGTAAACATGGCAAATTTGTTTTTACAACACACATTTACTAAAACGCCTAAACTAAATGATATAAGATCTTTGTCCTCAGTTGAAATCCATTTTACCAACAGACGTATTAGGTCAGATGAATGGCCTTCCTGCCATTGTATTTTCATCCTATATGTCAATTCCTAAAAATGCATAGTATTTATATTTTGGCTCCAAGTATATACTTATAACTAAAGGGGGCTCAGAGGTTAAAAAGTTAATTTTTAGTAATTTAATATGCATTAAAAATGTGTTCAATTTGCAAAATAATATATGGAATATATCTAAAAAAAGCATATACAGTTATACATAAGCAAAATAAAAAATGTTATAAGATACCTGGGATGTGTGAACAACAAATGTGTGTCTTACTTGGGATGTTGTAAGATATACAACAAAAATATGCAAAGTACTTCTGAGCCCTACTATTTAGTTATAAGTTATAACCAAATTAAATGATTAGACTTTAATTTACCTGAAGTAGTTTGAGTATTTTAATTTTTTTATCCAATGATAATTCATCTTTTAGTAATTTTGTTAGAATTAGTGTAAATTCATTATTGTTTAGTATTGTACTTTGAAAAAATCCTTGTTTCACAATAGATTGCAATAAATTAACAGCTGCCCACATAATCTCAGAATCATCATTAATATTCCTCATCAGTTCATATAAGTTACTACAAAACTCATGTCTTAATGTATCATTAGAATTGAAAACAAATTCATGTTGTCCAAGGATCTGAAAATAAATTATTTACAAACAACAACTATTAATTTATATATTTACTTTAATCATAATTAATTACAATTTTATACATTTCTACTAAATAAAAATAATAATTACTAATAATATATATTATATTATTAGGAAAATATAAGTTTTATATTGGTTATTGTTATTCATTTTTGAGAATAAAAGAATGTACTGTATATAACACTTTTTGAAACTGGAACTGTAGCTTTAACTTTAAAATATAAATCCATAAATTCAAATCAACTGAAATTAATTAATTATAAGTGATAGGTAACAATAGAGATTTAATAATATATATTAGATGTTTGAAGGTTTTTACAAAAAAATAAAAATATTTGAGCATTCTAAGATGTAAAATATATATTACCTAGGAAAAGTCGAACAAATTAATAACAAATGACTTACATTAGGCAATTCTAATAAAAATTATAAAACATTTTTTTTTTATGATTATCATCATAGGTACATTCAAATTACTACACTACCTAATCAAGTTTTAGCAATTGACATACCAATTAGTCTCATAGACAAAACTTAATTTGTTCACGTTGCGCTGCATAAAAATTAAGTTTTATTACATACCTGTAATGAACAGAGAACTCCATTAAAAGATGATTCATCACGGCAATAACAATATTGTTTGGCAGCTACAATAAAATTCTTTAAATGGTTATGAAATGAAGATGGCATTAAATGGTCCATAATTGAAGGATGCTAACTTAAAATCTAAAAATAAAAATTAGGATCTGATACAAAACCACAATTTTCTTAACTACTAATCATTATTTAAGAAACTAATAAAATACCTAACTAACTTAGTTAATGAATATTTAAAAAAAAACTAAAAATTGTAATACATTTTATTTTTTAATTTGAAATTTGAAATCCATGAATTAAATTAACTGAAATTATTAACTAACAAAGTATACTTAAGTGATAACAATAGAACAAAATAATATTTCAATAAAATTAATACTTGTGAAAGTGATATAAATTTAGAATGAATTCACACTATTTTACAGTTACTGTTAATTGTTAATTTCAATATTCTTAACAACTTATTTATCTATGGAATGAATTGTTAAACTAAAATAATTAATAGTTAGTGTTTAGTCCGAGGTGTACAAATATTTACTGTTTGAATGTTTGATCTATATTATAGTATATTATTCTCTAATCGCTAAAGAATTAAAACCTTTTTTAGTTTTGTTTATTTTCCTGTTTCCGTTAAATTCTGATAAAAAGTAAAAACTAAAAACCACGGAAATCTCAACGACTCTTATCAAATTTTCAACTTTATAAATAGTTCTAGCAACATACCGCTACGAACGCTAATAGTCCGGGCAAAAAGATACCGCGGTTTTAAGTGGTATATTATAGTATAAGAGCACGATGTAGAGAAGATAAGGTGACACCGCTCTCGTACAATATTGACGCAAAAAATCACGGCAGTTTGGTAGTTCAGAATTTATCACCAGAGTGCGCTACTATTCGCACGAAGGCCGACTTTTATACAAGTCGTAATAATGGAGATTTACATTTAAATTTTATTTATGTGTATTAATTAATGTTCAAAATGTTCAATGTTCAAATGTCATTAATGTGCACGCCAACATAATATATTTTATGTTATATTGTATAGATTATTAAAATAAACTAATGTTTTCGAATCATGTACCAATTATTATGTAAAAATTGTAATAATATTATATGGTATGTACTATACTACTATGTAGCCAATAGCCATATCGTACAAATTTATTGATTTAAATAAAATGCATATTTATTTTATGATATTTATATGTTTATTTATTCATTGAAACATGTATGTACAAAAATGGAATTAGTAATATATACTTACAATAAGTATAAAGACGAATTTAAACCGTTAACCGTTGCTTTAACTGTATTAAGTGGTTATGTTGCAAGGAAGATGAGAAGAGTAAAACCTGCCAAATGTTGTCAAGAATGTTACACCATGTTATTGTGTGCCCCAGATGAACATGAAGTATAGGATAGGGAAAAATTACTAGAATTGAAAACTCGTGGTTATTTACTTGTACCATCTAAAAAACTTTTTGAAATTATTTACCAAGTAATATAATAATATAATATATAATAAATATAAATATGCAAACAATTTGCATATGTATAATATATTTGTATACTAGCTAATAATAATTTCCTTTATTATTTGTTATAGCTCGAAGATGCCATTTGCTCAATTATTGGAAGAACTAAAATCCAAAAAAATTTATTATTTTTAATATTAGATGAGCTAAGAACAGACAAATTTAATATAAACTTACTTGGGTGTGATGAACATGCAAATGAATTGACCAAAAATATTATAACATTTTATTTACAATCAAGAATGTATTTTTTATGTGATGCAGAGAATGCTAATCGAGAAAAAAATAAAAGACAAAAAAATTTAGCGAAGCAGTCGAAACTCATATAACTGTACATAAAGTTGTTAAAATAAAATACTTATAATAAAACTTTCTTAATTTAAACTATTTTAAATGTTACCTAATTGAATAGAATGATTACTTAAAAATAATTCTTATGTGGTCAATATTTTAAATTTGAAGTAATAGTATCAAACACGACAAAAATGTATATAATTTTTGAAATTTTACGTTAAAAACAATGTATTCACAATATGAAGACCGGCCTTCGGATGAATGGTGGCGCTACCTACCACACTGCCGAGAAAATTTGCGACCGGAATATGTACAAGTGGTGTCACCTTATCTTCTCTACATCGTGGCCCAGAGTAACGACACTATGACTATAGACCTCATTACCCAATACCCACCAAAACTAAATTGGTGATATTGAAATATCCGTGATTGTAATCATGGATAAAAAGTTTTTCTTTTGCATGATCAATTACATTTAATAAGAAATAAGAATCAAATGTAAAAAATTCTAAAACTTCACCATCCATATTAATATGGACCCCGCTAATGCCTAATTGGCATATAATTACAACATTATGTAAATTCAGTTGATAGTTGATACATCATTTATTGAATAAGTATAGTATTACACCACACAACACCTACTGAACTAATTACCAAAGACCTCAACGAACTCGGATTTTCGGTTAGAAATATCACCAACATAAAGAATAAAAACCAACCCAACACTCCACTCCCTCTCTTCTTCATCGACCTTAATCCGGCACCAAACAACCCAGAAATATTTAAGCTAAGGACTATTTGCCACTCTATAGTCAAGATCGAAGAACCTCATTCCAGACGTGACATACCTCAATGCCACCGATGTCAAAATTACGGACACACGCGTACCTACTGTAATCGCCAACCAAGGTGCGTCCGCTGTGGCCAAGCCCACCTTACCGACATGTGCGAAAAATCCAAGGATCTACCGGCTACCTGCGCTCTATGTGGGAAAGACCATCCTGCCAACTACAGAGGATGCGTTGTACACAAAGGACTCCAAAGATCCAGAAACACGAAGGACGCTAGCAAGGACCCATCCATTCCAACCATCTCCAGCCAACCAGACAACAACGAACAACACACTCAACAAAAAAACTCAAAGGGTAAGCCCCCCAGCAATGTCACCTTTCCTCGTACTTATTCAGACACAGTCAAGTCATCCAGCCCATCTAATCCTCAAAAAGGGGAGCCTAATGAACCCCCACTTTCCACCCAACTTTCATCTTTCCTCGAAAATTTTCAATCCCTTATCACACCCTTAATAAATCTACTCACGACTCTTATAAATAAAATTTTAATCAATAATGAACATTAACTCAAATGCAAACCATCCATTAACCATTTTCTCCTGGAACGCCAATGGCCTCAGAAAACACTTAGACGAACTACAGCACATCCTAACTAACACAAATACCGATATTGCCTTAATCTCTGAAACACACTTTACTTCTACCTCATGCGCCAAAATACATGGCTTTAATTCATACTACTCATGCCACCCTGACGGAACTGCTCACGCCGGTTCGGCAATTTACATCAAGTCAAGCATACCCCATCACCCACTACCTTCCTACATCTCTCCTCACATACAAGCATGTAGCGTCTCAATCGTTACTCATAATAACATACCTATTACTGTATCTGCAATTTATTGTCCTCCCGGTCTCATCACCACTATTGATCATTTCTCTGAATTATTTTCTACACTGGGACATCGCTTCGTCTCAGGAGGTGATTTTAACGCGAAAAATACAACATGGGGTAATCGCACTCCCAACACCAGAGGCAGAGCATTACAGTGCTGCATAAACAATAATAACTTATCTTCCTTAGCTCCTCCTGGACCAACTTATTGGCCCTCTCACAACAACAGACTACCCGATATCTTAGATATCTTTGTTATGAAATTACCAAGTAATATACTCAGTGACCTTACCAACCTCTACGACCTGTCCTCCGATCACACCCCAATAATTCTCAAACTAGGTTTAAACGTTCCTCCATGCTAAAATGAAACTCTCACCCCCGGTCAAACAGATTGGTCTACCTTCAAAAACATTTTAAACGATGACATAAAACTCAACGTTTCCTTAAAATCAATCGATGAAATCAACAACGCTATTAATCACCTTACAACCTCCATACAAAAAGCCGCATTAGCTGCTGTAAAACCCCAAACAAATAAAAAAACAAAAAACCAAACTCCCCCCCATATACAAGCTCTACTTACCGAGAAACGTAGAACTAGGGCACACTGGCAAAACTTTAGATATCCCAATGACAAGACCAAGCTCAACAAACTAAATATCCAAATAAAAAAGGAAATCCAAAAGTACAAAAGTCAATCATACAACACTTATGTAGAATCTTTAACCACTAAAAATATGTCTCTGTGGAAAGCAACTAAAAACATATTACGAATAAACCAACCCACCCCTCCTCTCAGAAAAGAAGACAATTCATGGGCTATTACCGACACCGATAAATCTAATATCCTAGCTCAGCACCTAAAAAACTGCTTTTGTCCTCATGAATCATGATATTCAACCCAGTCCCACTCAACTGGAAATAGTTGAAAACTTCCTCGAATCTCCTCTCCCAATGTCTCTGCCTGCCAAAGCCACATCCCCCGAAGAAATAAACAATGTAATAAAAAAAATCCCTATCAAAAAATCCCCAGGTAATGACCTAATTACCAACTTTATAGTAAAAAACCTACCTCGCAAAGTCATAATTTATTTATCCCATTTATTTAATGCACTGTTTAGATTATCATACTTTCCTGGGGCCTGGAAACACTCTATCATAATTCTTATCCTCAAACCAAACAAACCACCTGAAAATCCAGAATCATACAGACCAATTAGCCTTCTTCCCTCCATATCTAAAATTTTTGAAAAAATTTTATTAAAAAGGCTCCTCTCCATCGCCACCAATGCTAATATCATCCCACACACACAATTTGGGTTCAGAGCCCATCATTCAACCATTCACCAACTACACCGCACCGTCGATCACATCTCCAGCGCTCTGGAAAAAAAAGAATTCTGCCCCACTGTTTTTCTCGACGTCTCTCAGGCCTTTGACCGGGTCTGGCACGACGGACTCCTCTACAAATTAAAAAAGTTCCTTCCAGCCCCGTATTTTCTACTATTAAAATCCTACCTATCAGACCGATTCTTCACTGTTCGTCTTAAAAACAGCTACTCAATATGTCACCCTATTAAAGCAGGTGTCCCACAAGGAAGCGACATCGCCCCTTTCCTATACTCTGTTTTCACCCATGATATCCCAAAGACTCATTACACATTCATTGGCACATACGCTGACGATACCCTAATTTCGGCGTCACATCGCGATCCAGAAATTGCTAGCTCAAGGATCCAAAATCACCTCAATATGATTAACTTATGGGCAAACCGTTGGAAAATAAAAATAAACGAAACCAAATCAACTCACGTAACATTCACTTTACGAAACTCTGACTGCCCCCAGTTATGCTCAACAACAAAGTCCTTCCAACAGCAAATGAAGTTAAGTACTTAGGGCTCACATTTGACAAACGTCTTACGTGGGGCCCTCACCTGAAACTAAAGCGTAAACAAGTCAACTCCAGGCTGCACCTCCTTAGACCTCTTTTAAAATCCAAACTATCCCTAACAAACAAGGTGACAATATATAAAGTGATAATCCGTCCGGTCTGGCTCTATGGCATTCAGATATGGGGGTCCTCAAAGCCTTCAAACACTAGAACACTACAAGCATTTCAATCAATATGCTTACGCCTAATCACCTCCTCCCCCTGGTACGTAACAAATAAAAATCTCCACAAAGATTTAAAACTACCCACTCTTAACGAATTGGCCAAATCCCATTATACCAAATTCTTTTCTAAACTACACACTCATTATAATCCCTTAATCCAAAAATTATCCTCTGCAACACGCGTCCCTAAAAGACTAAAAAGGCTGTGGCCCCGAGACTTGCTCAAAGCATAAAATTATAATGTTACGAGTCATAACTTATGATCTAACTAAACAATAACTTAATGTAATCTCTGGTCAGGTGACACTACTGAGGGTCTTCCTATTCGAATATTTTTATAATGTTATATAAACTTTGTCATCATACTTACTGATTATTGTAAAATAGATTGTAAATATATTTTTCTAAATAAAAAAAAAAAAAAAAAAGTATAGTATTATGTTATATTATACATTTATACTTATATTTTATAGAAAAAGCAAAAGTCTGTGTAAGTAATAAAGTAAAAAATATTTAAATAACTACGTGTGTGAAGTTGGGGTACCAAAGCTAGGGTACCAAAAACTAGTGATAAGAAATCTTGTACGTTGTGTTGCATTTCATTTAATTTCAGAGGTGCGTACTATTGCACCGAAACTACGGTTTGTTTACGAAGTAGATGTCGCCCTATGTCACACAATAATTTTTATAATTGTTTTAAAAGTATATAAATATAAATTGAATTGGCGTCATCACCACGATAATTATACCGAACATCATGCCGAACATAATATTGACAAATAAATAATAATGGAAAGTTAGGTTATAAATTCAAAATTCCACTATTCCTCTAAATACTAAAATCAAATGCACGATGTTGAGCATTGGGCTGTTCAGTTAACATTGGCTAATAAGAGGTTAAATATGTAATTTTACGTAATTTGACTTGAAGTATTTAAAACATCTCATTGTACGGATACAGGTATGTAAATCTTTAATTAGTAAAGTTATGTTAATATGTAATATACTAATATTATTTTTATTGACGTAAAAAACTCCATTTACAAAACTATGTATAAAATTGTGTAATGACACAGTTTCAATAGAATTAGGAACGAATAATATACAATTAATATTTAATTATATAACTAAGAACATATTATGAGGTACATAATTTTACAGCCATAATTAATTATTAACTAAAATTAATATCCATAGTGTTTCCTATAGACATCAGTATATTTGTAGATGATGACAAGTGATTTTAAGTATGTTTTAGAGACATTATTGATTAAAAAACTTTGTTGATTTCTGGTGGATTTGGTAAAAATGTAACCGACAGATTATCACATATCATTCTGTTTGCTTATCCACACAGTGATGACTAGTAGCTAAAGCACTAATGATTTTTCTTGTGATTATTATTATTTTACAGTCGAAAATTGATAGACGGGTGTCTCTATTATTGCTATTATTATTTATGATTTATGATTATTCATACTTTTATTTCTGTGGTATGTATACATCACAGTTTATAGAATCATTTTAAAAAACCATATGTATTGTAAAGTATTGTCTAATAAGTTATAATCAATATTAAAACATTTGTTTATAGTAAATATAAAATTTTAATTCCATAGAACTATTAAAATATGTAATAATTTGTTGTGGTGTTGGTAAAAGACATTTACCTAACCACTGTACGTCCGACAGTGTTTAAATGTCTTTTTTTTTATAATGTTAGCCTTATAGTTATGTAATTATGTATGTATTATATTTCAATATGATGTTGACAAATTATTTATCAACTGTAATAAAATAAAAATACATAATAGGTATTAATAATATTCCCATATCATACAAATGTTGTGAATAATTATTAAAACATTCTTGCTTTGTCGTCAATTTTGATTTATAAAAAGTTTGCAAACTTTCATTACAATGATTTTAATGTTTTTTTCGATGTTATAAAACTCTCCCATTTAATATAAAATATATGTATCAAATGATTCATTATGTTGGGATCAGTAAGTATTTTATCATACCAAGATGCTGTTGGCATACTAAATAAACATCATAGTCCATTGTACATAATATATCATTGAATATTTACGACTAAGGCAGTGACGTAAATTGGGCTAAATTGTTAGGGTTGCAATCAGTTTCTAGGTTGGACAGACTTGTGGGGGGCTTAGCCCCCCACACCCCCCTCACCCCCTACATTTATTTTATTTTATTCTATATTTAACATTACAATCTATACATAAATTCAACAAAACTATTTCAACATATTGTGTCTATTGGTAATTGGTATATTATATCGCTGTGTCTATACGCCGACCATGGTCGGCATGATAAGGAAAGTAAAATACTATGATTTAATTATAGTAAACATATATTATAACATATATTTATAACATATTCATGATATGATTAATTTATTTGTTTACAACCAGTACAAAACCAATATTTTCATGTGCGTTTTGATTTTATATTAAATCCAACACAACTTGCATCAAACCATACTAGGCAAGAATCACATATAACACACTCCAATCCAATGTCATGGTTACAAACCGGGCATATCCATGTCATACATTTTTTTTTGGCTTTTATTACATTGAGTATGGCTTTCCATGCATCTTTGGTGCAGTAAGGTTTTATGATATGGATATTAACATCTTCTTCCATAATACCGTTGCAAATAATTTCATGGCGGCATTCAATATCCTTCTCCTCTATTAGGTATTTGTTTTTCCTAACTTGATCGACCACTTTTTTTTCGGTAAGCCATTCCATTATAATATTTTCTTTAATTGGAAAATGTTTCTGCGCAAATGCAGTAGGCTTACTAATAGCTAATCGTTTTTTTGGAAGACCTATTGTGGTTAGTGCAGCTCCCTTTGGTCTTCCGGGACATTTTACTTTTTTTGGCAATTTGACATCTGATATTACAATATTAGTTTCCAAGGATGGTGTAACATTAATTATATTTACATTAGCTTCTGCCTCAACTTCATTATCATTTTCATTCTCTGAAGGTATACAATTGTAAAATTAAGTATAAAGTTATTTTTTATCAAATTTTAATTAATTACCTGTAAAAATAGCACATTCAGTTTCCACTGCCTGATCAATAGTACATCCAGTTTTTACAGTTTCAACTTCATTATCATTTTCATTCTTTGAAGGTATACAATTGTAAAATTAAGTATAAAGTTATTTTTTATAATTATTTGTAGATAGTTACCTGCGGAGTTGTCCAACAAAATTTCTTCAATTAAAAAATCTTTGTTTTTGCTCCAAAGATTAATTATTTGTTGTAGCTGACATATCCTTCTTTCGAAACTGAATTGGGACACATCTGACAAAAGTTCTGCCAAAAACAGCAAGTCTGAATGGATGCTTTTCTGTACTTTTCAGGTGCTGTCAACATTTTTTGACTTTTCTTTGGATGTTGAATTTCAATTTCTATGTTTGAATCAGTCTGTTCAGGAGGATTACTTAGTAATTTTTGACTTTTTATGTAATAATTTCTCGTCCACCTTACATCGCGCAGATTTTCAACAAATATGGAGTTGTTTGTTACTCTCCTTTTATTGATGATATGTCTACATGGTAATCTCATAGACTTGTAAAAACTACACGAACATGAATCAAGTGCTGTATCTGTTAGAATTTCTTTCGTTGGGCAAAATAAATTTTTTTTTATGAAATTAAATGCATACGGAGTAAGAAGTTTATAATATTTTTCTTCATCTACGTTTCGAAACACTGTTGTTGGTCTTTTTTGAATTACCTTCATAGCACAGTGATCCCGTTCTGACCGAATACATTTTAAAATAATAAAAAGTTTTTTAAAAAACTCTGGCAGATTAGAATACACTGGAATTACTGATTTAAGTTTTGAATTAAAACTTTCTAATCTATTGTTGGTAGAATTTAAAAAGTTTCCAGACTCACTCGTTATACCAGTTACCCATTGTTCGCGGATATTGTGCCAATTTTTATTGAAATAGGTTACTACTTGATGAGGAATTAATTCAGAGTTAATAAAATCTGTATAAATCTGCATGTACTCTGTTTCATTTTTAGAGTAGCATAGTTTTTCAAAAATGTGCTTAGACATATCTCGTTGATTGGGTGTGATTCCCAATTTGTCACACGTTATTTCCCTGTTGAATGTCCGCAGTGTATGAAATAAACATATTATCATATGCGATTCAGGAAACTTTTCAGGACAGTCCGCTCCTTCATGTCCTTGTCTGTAATAAACACTCTAGTGTTTATACTGGCAGGATTAAGTTCTTTGAATTTTTTGAAAAACCATGCTAGCGTCTTCTTTTCTTCATTTACTAATAGGCCAAGAGCTGCCACTTCACTCTGGCCATTACCATCTTCAACTAGCAGGACATACAATGGGATTTTCAAATCTATTAATTTATATGTTGCATCAGCACAAACCATCGGCTATCTTCTCGTATGCGCTCTACCCCAGATTGCGGTCTACCTGTAATAACGGGACGATTGATATTTGATGTATGCACTCTACTATACAATTTATATTTTTATTATCGTGACTTAATAGTAATAAAGATTAGATCTCTCTTTTCCTACATCATATCATATTTTTTTATCGTATATATTTAGTCATTTGGTGACAATACGTGAGATCACACTTCATACACGGTTTTATATTTTCACGTCACGTTCAAATGTTTGCAAAAGAATTTTACAAAATTATACAAAACGAAGAATCAGTTACTAATTTTACGAATTTTGAGATTTATAAATGTTTGTTTATAAATGGTTGCTGTTGATTATAGAAGAAATAATTAGTACTATTTAGTATTTAGTATAAATAGTATTTAATTATTATTGGTGGCCATTGGCTAATTGGGCATGGATCAAATCGAATTATTATACATTGCTTACCAGGCTGAGTTGTACTTTCTGCAGCGAGTTAACCCAGTGAGGCTAACCGGCTTATGGTTAACCGCTAACCTAACCCAAAATGAGTTGAACAAAATGTTTGTTCGTCATTAAAACCACTTTTATATAAACCATCCCATCATTCCACTTATTACTAGAATATATTTTCTAAAATCGAAATTTAGTTGTAGAGTGCAAAACACGGTAGAGCGCATACTGCAATCGCATTGCTGCCGGTAGAGCGCATACGAGAAGATAGCCCAAACCATCTAGATATAAGAAGTATACAAATTAATGATATTAATTGTATTAATTATATAAATTATAAACGTACCTCAGGAAAATTTTCAAATTCTATTTTCATTCTAGAATCTTGAAGGAACATTCCCAATAAAGTCCCATCATTATGCACTAGCAATTGAATCGTACATTTATATTGATTTTTAATCTCTTCGATTGTTTCCTCAAAATTTTTTGGTCTGTGCTTTAATTTTTCTATGAAATAATTAATGTAAGCATTGTAAACAAAAACTTAAATTTTTTTTAAAACTACCTGTACTATTTATATTTGATAAATCCTTAAGAGTAACTTTTTTTTCCAGTTTCGGCATGGATTTTTGATTGAATCAACTTCTTATTAGCTTTCATACCCATCAATTCAATTACTTCAGATTTGGTCTGAGAATTTGGTAGATTAGAAAACAACATTGAAGACATAGCATGATTACGGCTTTCACCTAATACCTATATAGTATATATCGTCGTCGTCATGCAAAAAGTGACTACATGCATAAAGTGACCAAGTGAAATAACATTGTGAAATGTATATTTTGAACCATATTATTGTACGGAAAAAATGACCAAGTGATAGGGTTAATATTTTACGAGATATAGAAAAACAGTTTTGACCAACTGCTCATTTCTAAATTATTTTTCTAGCAAAAAGTGATCAAGTTATTTAGTCATTTTTTGTATGTCAACATTAAGTATATTTAAAAATATTGTTTGAGCAAAAAGTGACCAAGTTATTTAGTCATTTGTTGCATGTATACCAACATGTTTGATTGCACTGTTGGTCATACTATTATTAATAAAATAATAATCACAATGCTATTTTTGCCTTTAGAAGTAAACAATAGATAACAATTTAAATATCAAAATAAGAAATTATAAATACCTAATTTTAAATTACAAGACCATGGTAATATTATCCGCTCGACATGGATATTATTATCAACCGAAATATTATTGATACAAAATATAACAAATCATTTATTAAATTATTATCATAATATCATATTATTATTAATTATTATTAAAATATAATTGCACATTTGCAAATTTTTGCAATAACCAATGCTTATTTTATATTATGTACTTGTTAGTTGTTTTTATTCAATACAAATTTGAATAATAGGTACTATGAATAATCGTGGCAAAAAGCTTGTTGCTTTGTGCAAAAGTAATGAAAGTAAGTAACAATTTTATTTACTAATATTTACATTTTGTATAGCATTCATAATTATAATAAAATCATAATATTATTGCCCTTTTTAATATAATATTATAGAATTTAATAATGCTTATACTCAAACAGTCAAAGAGCTGAATATAGGGAATTCAGAAAAGAATAGTAAAGTTTCAATATCTCAAAACTTTATTATGAAAAAATGTAAGTAATCTTTTAATAAGCTTATTATATGATTGCTATTATTGTAAGTAATTACAATATTATTTTTTTTTTTACAGTTTTGAATGATTTAGTTACTGTGCCCAAATCAATTAATTCTGATTATAACGATAAAGACAAAACTATGGATACATTTGATGATATTAATACATGTAAGATACTACTATTATTAATAATATTTCAACAGAAAATGTTGTTTATTAAAATAAATAATAATTGTTTTTGTTTATGCATTATTCTAGGCTCAAATTATAATACTAGATTTTATTTAACATTAAATGTTGATTTTTTTTAATTTAAGCTTAAAACAAAAGAAATTGAAAAAAAAAATGATTGAACATAATAATTATACACATTACTACAGTTTAAATTATATCAATTTTGAAAAAAACGGATAAAAATTGAATTTTTCATAGCATATCTAAAAGTAAAATTGATATAACCAAAAACTATAAAAATACACTTGGTCAGTTTTTGCATGACGACGACAATATATAGAATAATACAGGGCAAAACCAATTAAAAAAATAATTATATAATATATAATTCCTATTTATAATTTATATTATAGGTACAGATTTAAAATATTAGTTGGTTTTTTCATTTACTGCAGTAGTAATCGGCGACCTCTACATTCTGCGGCAGCACTAAATTTATCTATTACTTCATCTTTATCTATTTGAAATAATCTTTCTCGTTCGATTTGCAAAATTCCAAGACTATTTAATCTTGACTGTCCCATTGTGGTTCTTAAATATGTTTTTAACCTACGTAAACATGAGAAACTTCTTTCACATGATGCGGAGTTAGTTGGTATAGTAATAAATAATTGTATCAAACTTGTTAATGTTGGGAATCCAGCTTTATAATTTTCTGATGCAATGAAATTGATTTTTGATTGCACATTATTTTGATCATGTACAGTTTTATACATTCTATTTAATATTGTTGTTTCTGCTTTGAGATTATCCTCATTAAAACCATACATTTTATTTATTTCTTTAAAAGAATTATTATTTGGCATATCATTTAAGAGTATGTCTTGCATACAGTTTAAAACATATAAATTATTTTCTTCAAACCTTTCATCCATGTCATTTATAATATTATCCAGTACAGCAAAATAAATATTTATTTTATAATGTTTATTTATGGTAGTATTTTCAACCTCTTTCAATCCACCACCAAGTTTAGCTGGTATTTTTTGCTTTCTGGGAAGTATAGGAGAAGAAACATTATATTGTTTTCTTATCTAGCGAAACCACAGCCGGCCCGCTGGGGTTTCGTTAGCCGTCGATGGACGGTACAGATCGCGTCCTCGGGTTGCGGATGGAGGAACGCCCGGTTCCCCCTGTTTTAGACAGGGTCGGGTAGCTCGCTAATAACTAATAACGGGCCGCGGACAGCTACGATTAAATTACCCGTAGTTCCGAACAGGATGCCCTCTGGGTCGGTTCACGGTCACCGGTGGGTGCACCGAGCCCGCTGGTGGTGTCCTCAACATGCGTTGGGTGCACGGGCGTCGGGGTTCGCCCCGTCCGGCAGCCTTGCGTCTCAGGGTTTAGTCGGGTTCAGGTCGTGTCTCCGGGGCACTGCGGTGAGCGACTTGTCCCGCAGCTGATGGCAGGTCTGACCGCGAGTCCATTCTTCGGTAGACGAGGCCGGTCGTCGAAATATGTCCGACCTTTTGACTGAAAGGAAGAGTTGGGTTACAGACTTGTCCTGCACCCGTTGTACGTCCTCGGATGATCACGGCGGGTGCGGGGCCTCTCTGTTACTCCACTCGAAAGGGTGGCGGCCTAGATTAATTTCCGCGCCCCTCGGATGAACGTCTGGGGTGAGGGCCGTCCGAATGCCCGCTTTGCCGGGCAAAATCCGGGAGACCTTATTAGGTCGCACATCCAACCGAAGATGAATTTTCGGTACTACGGGTGTGGGATGAGCCCCGTCGGTAACGATGCCTCCCACCACGAGTGGTCGGAACTGGCTCGCTAGCTTTTCCGGCTGCTCGTTGTCGGTAAGGAGTTTCGTAGTGGCGGTACCTTTGCGGGTACTTTGTGGTTAAGTCGAATAGAGGCTTTGTGCCCCCGCTGACAGGCGAAGACCTCTGGTGAACGGTCGTCACGATTGGGGGGTGTGAGTCCACTGGTCGCTGGCGGTTCCTCTCGGGCGTCCAGCCGCTATACCGGTGTAGTCTATCATCGGAGGTTGCCTGTAACTAAATGCAGGTGGCGTGTGGGTAGCACGCAGCCTTACCGGGCGAGTTCAACGGCACTTGAGTTGGACTTGAGGTACGGGACCTCGGTCCCGGTGTTCGTGGTCCTTAGACGACGTGCGGCCGGCGGGCAATGGGTTAGACCGTTGTACGTCGACCGTAAACCTCCACGGCTCTCGACTAGCGCACAGCGCTAATGTGAGGTCCGCGGTTGTAGCCGCAAGGCATCAAAACCCGGGAGTCTTGCGTGTTTTCTTAAAATGTCTACTTCATTTCAAGTGTTGTTAAAACTTTCTTCGCACCGCATATTGCATAATTCTTGTATTGTTTCTTTTGCCATTGACTGTACATTACTATAAATTATTGAACTTGATTGTAAATACTTTGATAAAACATTAGTTATCATGTATCTTGTTCATGTCGAGACAAATCTTGAGTTTCGTCAACTATTATACTAAAATGCCTGCACCTATTACATTTTCAATTATATTTTTAATAACAATATTAGCTAAATACTCAAGAAATGTATTTGTGTAATCGCCACTGACATAACGAAACGTCTTTTCTTTTTCAATAAAATATCGTTGGATAATATCATTATCGTTAGCACGAAGTGTTAATAGTTCTAGAAAATTTCCTTTGTTTGAAGAGTCTTCGTCTTCTCTATGGCCTCTGACAGCTATGCCTTGACGAGCACAAAAAAGTAAACTGTCTAAAATACATTTTAAATAGGCTCGATTATCAGCTACTATTTGCTGATGGTGTGTATTAACTTTACTAATTATACTCCCAGATTTCTTAGCACTTTTATAACCAGCTAATTTGGCACTAGCTTCTTTGTGTCCAAATGATTTTTCATGCTGAGGAAAAGACTTATAACTAGCTTTTGACCATTGCTTGAATCCAACACTAACAAAAGTTGGATCTGATGTGTTAGATGGAAAAGCACGGCAGTAAAAACAGAATGCTGAGTTAATGCTAGGACTATATTCTATCCAAGAAAAAGAAGAATACCACTCTGGACGAAATTTTCTTCCTGAATGCTGTGGAAATATAATGTTATTTGGTTGATATGGTCCTAACCCACTTAAAAATAAAATTAAAGCATTTGTACTCTTTTCACCAGGATCTCGAATAAGATTGTCACTTTCCTAGATAAATATATATAATTAAAATTAAAATTAATTTTAACAAAATAATACCATACACAAATTATTCACTTTACCAAAGAGTATAAAAATGAGTGAATATTGACTATTTTGTGTAACAACATTTAAAATTCTACAAATTGAAATTATAATTGTTTTAAACGTCCGTGAAGTTGGCCCCCCGACTTCACCCGATCAACTTCAAACCTATGTCAATATTTTGCAACTATTTGCAACGCGGTTTTGGAAATTTGCAACTCCGTACTTTAACAGATATCAATATTTTTGTGCCAGGGGGCCAGCCCCCCGACTTCACCCGATCCACTCCAGTCCTATGCCAATATTTTGCAACTTATTTGCAACGTGGTTTTGGAAATTTGCAACTCCATACTTTAACAGATATCAATATTTTTGTTCCGGTGGGCGGGATTATAAAAAAATCCCTAAAAGGTATTAAAAAAAAAACTAAACATAATTTTTTTTTTACCAGGTAGGTAGTAAAATTAATATAGGCCATAGGGTTCTTTATATTTTGTAACTTGTCAATGATGAAATTTGGTTTTGAACCACCATCTAATATTGAATAAAAAAAAACGGACCCTGACTCTTGTGATAGGTATAATAATACCTACCGATAATAATTATTATTTTTATTTTACTAGGAATGCTTTTTACATTACAATGTTAATTAGTCAATGTTTTATCACGGGTTCTAACTTATAATTTTTTATTATTTTTTACAAAATAATTTTTGTAGTTTTTAATACATAATATAATATTAATAAAAAAAATTTCCATTTTGTATAGGTAAAAAAAAATTATCAGCTTGTTCTATATATATTATAAAAAATAATTACAACATATTTTATAAGAACCATTTCCTTTTAGTATAAAAAAAAGAAATATCTGCTTTTTACATACATATAAAAAAAAAAAAATACAAAATAGCCTTTGGTATATAAAAGAAAAATCTGCTTGTTCTGTCTAAAAAAAAAATTACAACCCATGTTCTAAAAACAATTAATAAATAAAAATAAAAATTAATGGTTATGCAAATTTTATAATTAATTTTTAATGAAAATATAAAAAATTAATCACTCAAAACATACATCAAAACATGTGGCTTTATTTCACATTTTTTTAATTCTTTTTATTTTTCTTGTTAAGTCATTATGTACTTCCCAAATATTAATACCTAACCTGCGGCGAAAGTATGGAGTTGCAAATTTCCAAAACCACGTTGCAAATAAGTTGCAAAATATTGGCATAGGACTGGAGTGGATCGGGTGAAGTCGGGGGGCTAGGTGAAGTTGGCCCCCCTAAAAGTAAATCACCGATTGCGGCGAAAGTATGGAGTTGCAAATTTCCAAAACCGCGTTGCAAATAGTTGCAAATAAGTTGCAAAATATTGACATAGGTTTGAAGTTGATCGGGTGAAGTCGGGGGGCCAACTTCACGGACGTTTGTTTTAATACTTGTTTCATGTTTTGTGATTACATGTACATATAAGTCAAAAACCAAAACTTATATCATTGGTTTAAAGATTAAAATTGTATTCAATATTTTATATTTACTAATAGTGTATTTGTAGTTTGATCTGATTTTGATGTAACTACATCACTAGATACAGCATTCTGAATTTGATTTATGTCCTTGGTATTTGGTACAATATCCTAAAATTATCAATGAAATTAATACACACATGATTTAAATACATATTTATACTTTTATTTTACATAAATTTTAATTAACCAAATCATTTACTATTATTTATTTAGTGTAGACAACTAGTTACAGAATTTTCACTTTAAATTAAGGTAGAAGTATATAACAAAATATCCTTAAATATTTTATGATATTAAATTAATTTCAATTTTCAATAAATTGTATATGAAAACTAAATATATGTTATGAAATTACTATATTTACTATTTTTGATCTTTTTCCTATGGAATGGAGGTTTTCTTCAGATAAGCCAATATTTTTCTCAGCATTTGTTTTAGTATTTTTCTAATAAGCAGGTACAACAATTAGTACCAAAATAATAAAAAAATATATACCAAAATAAATTTAATTTGCTCAATAATATAATATTACCTTAATAATTAATTTAACAAATTATACTGTTGAATTTGTCAAAATTGAAGTTTTAATATAATATAAATCAGTAATATATTTTAAGGATTACTTTTAACTTAATGCATGCTAAATATGTGTACTTAACAATTAGATGAATTTAAAGTAAAAATATGTACTTACTTTCAACTTCGATATTTTTACAAGAAATTTGTCCATTGTAACAAACTGTTGAATCGCTTAATTTTAAAGCGACCGCGGATAACAAATAAATACAACTTACAAGTGTAAAAATTAAATTCATGTATAAAACAAACAAAATGTAATAATTTTAAACCATGAAAAACGTTTTCTCTAACTGCTGCCACTGACGCTCGAGTCGGCCGATCACAATAAATATACATATTGGTATAATAATAGAAATTGATTGATAACAAAACTATAAATAAATGTAGAAAGGATATAATAATATATTAATAATTCCAGTGCTTCAAAACAAAGTTAAACATTGGTTCTCAAAATATAGATTAGTTAATTTATTATTATATTGATATTTCAATTTTTTTGAAAACTGATATCGTGAGTTTTTGGAGTCGCAAAAAAATACCCTTGCGACCCTATGATATTTTCAGGGGTCGCAAGTGCGACGCCGTGCGACCCCCAGTTTACGCCACTGGACTAAGGGTTACTTTTCAAATGAGTATTAAAAACTGTAAAATGTGATGAATAACGATAAAAACATTCCTTTATAGTTTATAGAAATGTGTATTTTTTAATTGAGTTTCAGCATGAATAGCCGATTTCAACTCACAAGCTGTTACAAAATTCTTGATGACAAGAATAAATCATTTATCCATTCCAGCCTGGCTATCTACCTTTACTGTTAAAGCACTATGATCTTTGATAAGAAATCATCGTTGAATCTGTTATTAAACACAATACTGTTGTATCCTTTTCACATTTTAGATTTAATACATAAGATTATAAAATTATGATTCAAATTTGTATTGTTCAAGGAAACATATTTGCACGTGTTGTTACCTAAGTTTGATAAAATGTTATTGTTAAAGCTTATTACATAGAATGGTAATTACTAATTCAACTACAATAACTTTTGAACCCAAATTTACTATGTAGTATGCTGTTGAGACCAGAAGAGTGTTGTAGACTGAAATTGAATATGGAGCTAGGGGTTTCATAATAATTTAATTTTATATGATAAATACATTTATATACTTATTTATATGTTGAAAAAGTGTTACTTGTCAGTACAGACATGGTTATTTTTTAGAATAAACAAATTATGAAATTAACTTAGATTAGGTTTGTTTTAAAATATGAACTAATTATCATAGTATCATAATTGATCTATACTTAATATATTTGACATTTGTATCTGTAATAAATAATAATTATAACTTTATTTAATATTTGTATGCTTAACTTATTTTAATTGTAATAACTATGTCTGCTATTGTCACAATATTTACAAGTTCAACGGCAAATTGAAATAGGAGTGTATAATTGTTGAATATAATATATTTTTGTAATTTTAAAAATTAAAACCTATCTATTTTAAACTTTTCAGGTGTTGTGATCCTGCTTTTTCCGACCGATTTCCGTACCAGCAGCATTGCCTTATTTACAGCAGCATCACATCAACCATCATAGAAGTGGTAGTTAGTATTAGTGGTAGTTGTAGTTTTATATATAGTTTTAATTAACAAAAAAAAATAGTAGTTTTAGCTGTAGTTTTAACGCCCTCCCCCCCCCTCAAAAAAAAATAGTTGTAGCTGTAGTTTTAAAAAAAAAAAAAACCCCCAAAAAAAGTAGGTTCAGTGGTGTAGTTGTAGGTGTAGTTGACAACCAAAAAAAAAAGTAGTTTTAGGTATAGTTGTAGATTTAGTTGTAGTTTTAGTTACAATCTTAGTTGTCGAAGAGTTAGCTCAGACATCAAAAAGTGCCGACGAATTATTAATTCCGACACGAAATTGTCGAAGAGTAAGCTCAGACATCAAAAAGTGCCGACGAATTTTTAATTCCGACACAAAATAGTCGAAGAGTAAGCTCAGACATCAAAAAGTGCCGACGAATTGTTAATTCCGACACTAAATAGTCTAAGAGTAAGCTCAGACATTAAAAAATGCCGACGAATTATTAATTCCGACACAAAATAGTCGAAGAGTAAGCTCAGACATCAAAAAGTGCCGACGAATTGTTAATTCCGACACAAAATAGTCGAAGAGTAAGCTCAGACATCAAAAAGTGCCGACGAATTGTTAATTATGACACAAAATATTTGAAGAGATCTTACTCAGACAGATAAAAGTGTGGACGATTTTTTAATTCATACATAAAACAATTTATAAGCTTTAAAATGAGTTTAAAAGAAAAATTGGATGAGGTAGCTCATTAGTCATTATATTAAGACCCAGTATCCAAAATTAAATTTTGGGAATGTCTCAGTTTCTGACAGTTGTGTAACTAATATTTGCAATACCATCTTTAATAAAGCAAATGATCTTAGTTTAAAAAAAACAATTGCAAATTCTATGAATAGAGAAACTTCATCTCTTCGTAAATGTATTACAAGTATGAACAATATTGATTTATGTAATGTGTCAGAAATGAGCAGTTCTGATTTATGTAATGTGTCAGAAATTAATAGTAAAATAATAAAATGTATTGAAAAGTATAACTATACGTCTTGTGATTTCTTAAATTACAATAACATAATTCTGAATGACATGTAAATACATTAAAGTCACTACAAATCAATTTTATCGTAATAAAGTGTTAAAGACAATGTCAAAAACACTTAAATGTGTTTTTGTGCAATCCATCGGATGACACAAACCATATAGATTCAAATATTGCTTATATTAATGAAAATTCTGGTATTAAAAATAATAATTTTGAAAATTGCCCTTCATATTCTAATCACACAGAGCCTGAACTTGTGCATAAAGACCATGTTGCACTTGAATGCACTAGTGCATCGCCCCAAAGTGATTGCAGTTGGATTATAGGAAATCCGCTAATACCTTGTAGTACTCCAATTCTACCAGAAAGTATAAGCGTTGAATCTGATGTTGTTACACCAAGTAAATTAGATGGCAGAAAAAATTTTGGACTTGTAGCAAGTCCCCGTAAAAATGCATTTTTTAAGAAAACTTTGGTTAAGTCTGGTGTCGTGCTGCCTTTAGAAACAAAAAATTGTTTTCCAAAACAATATCACATCAATGAATGTGCGTTTTTTTGAAGGAATTTTCAAATGTTCTTATGATGAGTTGTACCACATGTTATATATACATGTTAACGGTAAAAAACTTTTGGATAACACTAAATATCCAATTATGTTCAGAAAGCGCATAAGAACTGTGAACAATATATGTGTCATTAATGCGAGAAGGGTTAAATATTTTAATTGCCATTGCAATGTACTCATGTATTGTAGTCATGAGGGGTGCAAAACTTTTAGAATTAAAGTTCAGCCTGAAAACGGAATGTTTGTGGCAAACGTGTATAGTTCTAGTATAAATTACCATCACAATCCAGATGACAATGGTCTCATGAACCATGTAAAATGGTTTCAAGCAAACTTGAACAAGTAAGCGCTACAAAAAACTAAAGAGTTTTCCTTCAGGTCGGACACTATCGACGTGGCATCACCCACTCGGTTGAATTGTGGCAATTTACAAGGCATTAAATTAGATGATGTCGTCAGGAGAATCAGATCAGAGGCTTTGACTGCCGATGATTACGATACAGATGATTTTCACAATATTTTATTGATGTGTAACGATAAAGAAAAAAACTTTGTACAACATGTCGGTATACCGTCAGTGCACTGCTATAGTAAAGAACAGTTGGACATACTAAAAAAACTGATTAAAAGTCAAAATTCAGTAACTGGTTACTTGGATGCAACTGGTACATTGGTAAGGAAAATTGACAAGAACAGCAAAAGAGTTCTTTACTATGTTCTAGTCGTAAATGTCCCTTTACCTAGAAACTCGAGTGTCACGTGTCCCGTTGTTGAGATGATTAGTTCAGCGCACGACATAGTTGCAATTTCACAGTGGTTGGACGATTTTAAAGCATTTGTTTTGAAACACAAACTGACTTGGCTCGTATTCACAAACATAGTGACAGATTTCAGTTATGCACAAATGAATGCCTTGTGTATAGGATGGAATGGTTTTACCTCTATATTCGATTACCTTAACTGATGTTACAGAGTATTGGTCGAAAACAATGACGGGTCTAATGTCACGATCACAAACATCTGTGCCAATCATTACACAAAAATCATAGTAAACCATGTCTACACATATTTTCAATCAGAGTCAAACGACAGTAAGACTGTAGAAAAAACAAAAATAAATAATATTATTGATTGGATATCATCGCTAATACTGCAACAGGACGTATCTCTGTTTTCATGATTTTACAGTAGAACCATAAAACGTGTTTTAAATGATTTTTCTTTTCAAAATGAAATACTTAGAAGGTTTGTTCAAACCTTTGGTGTACAAAATTAATTATTTTAATGAAATAATTCAAATTGTGTGTAAATATAAAGTTTTACATGAGATACGTTTAGTTAGGAGATAATTATATTGAGATAGGCCGTGTTAATATTAACTTAATAATTATTATTTTTATTTATCCATTATTATATATATTCATAGTGAGATGATATTTTTAATTATTACTTAAATGTATTTTCTCTCCTTACCATACATTATGAATTATAAAGAATAATTTAAATAATTTAACTATAGAAAAAATAATATAACAACATATTTTAATGAACTCAAATACTTTTATTATAATAATTAAAAAAAACAATAAACATAATTGATAGTTAAACAACAAACTTTCCTGTTAAGTATAGAAATGTAAAATTAATTATAACAATTTGAAATTAAAAAATAACTAAAATAACTAGTAGTCTTTTCCATAAATTATTTTCCTTCCTTCTATATCCTAAATAGGCTTCTCATCGCATTCTTTTACATTTTGCATCATATCTAGACCAGGCGTCTGAATTGGCTTTTTTACTACGTTTTCTTCCAATGTTTTGGGAAATGGTATCATTTTCTTCAACACTTACATTAATATTTTGTATAATATTATTAATATGCTCTAAAGAAGACTTATTGGTGTCATCATCATCTTGTAAAATATCAGCTATAATAATATGATTTGTTACACTTTCTGTTTCATTTTCATAATTGGGGATTATTTTCATATTATCATTATTTAACATAGTTTCAATGAATTCAAATGTTTCAATATTACCAATATTAATTTCTGAATTACAGTCATTAAGCACATAACAGTCTAATTCATTTGTTTCATTTAAATTTAAGGATGCTGTGCTAGATATTGTTTTTTTAACAGTAGTTTGCCTAGTTACTAATTTTGAACTATTTTCTACAGCTTCATATAATTCATCGACTGAATATGAGTAGCAACTAACATCTGTATCATTATCAGCTGTATCTGATTCCATTATTATAATAATATAATAAAATATTATATTATGAGCAGAATTACACAGTTTTACCTAAAAAGTAAAAATAAAAGATAATTGTATAAGTAATAGGTATAGAGAATAAGTAGATTTAAAAGAATAAAAATAATATAGGTACAACATTATTAATTTACATTTTGTAATGTAAAACAATCTAACTTTGAATTCAACAAAAATATAAACATAATAAATAACAACACCTATATCAATATAATGGTTTTATGAACACTGCCTACCTCAAGTGAAAAAAATAGTATTTTAAAGAGTCATACTACTTAACATAATTATGTATATTATTAATGTTTTAGCATAAATACGTTCTGTATTATAATAATATAATAACCAAATATTAGAATACCTTGAGCGTATTAATTTTCAAATATTTTTTAGACTGAGGACTTCTGGGCTTATAGGTCTATAATTGATCGAGTTTGAGTAATCTTTACTTGATTTTTTTAACAAAATTGTTGTGGCCATTTTCTATTCTGCAGGAAAGTACCAGAAATTTTTTTCATGGAATTGAATAAGATGGATAAATATTAAATAGCTTGAGTATGGCAAAATGTTTTGGGAAAGAATATCGGGCTCGCTTAGTTTTTGCTGAACTAAATTGTTTGTAGAGTTATCTATAATATGAGCTGTTTAATATGAAATCATTATCAAGAGTGTGAGCAAACAGTTCGAAATTTGTATTTAAATAAACATCTCCCGCTTTCAGGGGGGAGGGGATTTTATTGAAATTTGATTTATCTTTTGGTTGCAATCCATAAGTTGGAGTTTGCTGGGTAGTAGCAAGTAAGTATTTTAGATAAATATTTTTGATAACAGTTAATTCTGTGTTCTTTGAGTGAGTTTTTCATTTTTATCCTTTTTGGTTTGACAATTTAATTTTTCTCGATCTTGTGGTTGTCTATATAGTTGTCAGACTCTCCTGGTTTGATGTTTTATATTTGATTAATTTTTAAATTTTAGGAAGAAGTGGATTTGGACTATAATTTGTTACCGTTTTTTTTTTTGCTGAGCGTGTGCCGGCCGTTTGTCAGATGATTTCGCGTACATTTTTTACTGCGTTATCTGCGTTGGAAATTTTTTAAATATTTTTAAGAATAATTAGGTTTTGAGTGAATTTTTCCCAATCTGGTTAACCGGTGATGAGTTTACGTACGAGTGAGTGTTAAAACGATAGATACGCATCTATTGTAATTTTTACAGGTAAATGGTCTGAATTGAGTTCAAATAGTGATCCTTGGTGAATGGAAAAACGGATTGATTTTAGTAGAATTACACCTAAAATAACAGAATTTCAGTTTTGATTATATGGGAAGTAGGTAGATTTAATTGGAGCTGACATGATCGTATAACTGTTTGAGAAATATTTGTATAATTTACGTCCGTTTGCATTTGTGAATTTGCAATTCCAAGTTGTGTGTTTGCTATTAAGGTCACCTACTACTTACTATAGCAACATTTTTTGATAGCTATTTAATATTTTGTCAAAGTATTATTCGTATATAGGCATATAGATATTAGATGGCTATTTTTTTTTATAGTAATACCTACACCATAGTTACACGTCGTCGCGGAGATTTTCGAAGTTATCGGTCTCTGTGCTGGAAGTTATGTATTTCGCTCATTAGTAGTGCTGAGGACTTCTAGTTGTACTCAAAAACCTCAAATGATATATGGCAAATGCACATAAATACATTTAAAAAACCAATAAAATGTACTTAAAATATGCTCTAAAAAAATGTAATATTATAATATTTTACCAATATGAATTTATCATAATATTTATGTGAAAAAAAAAATATAAATTGAATTAATTGATAACAATAGTTAAAAAAATAATTACACGATATAATCAACCAACAGTATGTGATACATTTTTACGGACAACGGAAATTTACTTGTTACACGCATCGCGGAGTTATAGGTCAGAATGGTCAGATAGTGTCGACAGTGAATTACCTATAATGATTATATTAAATAATAATATTTACCTATTAGCTTACATAGTATGTACAATGTTTTTATCAGACTAAAGGTGCGATTTGAATTTTGGCCGCGCGATCTAGTATTGATTTTCCTATGTACGCGTCAGGAGACGCGCGGCTAGAACACTACGGGACTAGAATTACGCACGTACACGTAGTTGTGTCAAGTCCTCTATTTGAAACAGTTGTACTTGTATACTCAAAATTGTGTTTTAAAATATTACCATTTTTTGTTTAAATAGTCTAACCATGTCCTTAACGAAAGAACAAAAATTGATCTTAAAACTACTTATTTTACAACAAGTAGAAGAAGAACAAGCTATCGTAAAATACGTTGTATCAAAAAATAAAAATGAAATGTACTTAGCCAGGGAAGCTGAAGGATTTTTCAGTGTCCTGATTGAAAAACATTTATGACGAGACGAAACCAAATTCAGGGAATTTTTTAGATTAAATTGGGATCAATTTAATTATATATTGAACCTAGTCGAGTAAGACATAAAAACCAACCCAAGCATCAAAATTAGAAAACCAATAACTGCTGCTGAAAAACTAGCAGTCACGTTGAGGTAATGTAACATAATATATGTTTGTAGTATAATTTATATTTTATAGTGCCTATACCTAGGTAATATTAATTTTTAAATAATGGGTATAAAAACATTTTTATTCATAATAAATTGTGTTTAACTTCTCGTTTAATAAAAAATAATAACGCAGTATAAAAAATGAACTTTTAAAAATGCTAATACATCATAATAAAAATTATTACAAATAAACATAGTTTTTAAATTGTAAAGATATAAAAAACAAACAATTTATAATAATAGTAATGAATGATATTACTTTTTCGAACCCCGAATATTATTGTTGTAAAAATATATTTAAAATAAACAAAAAATTCATCCTTTAATAGAATTAATAAAAATAAATGTAACTGTATAATAAACCATAAAATATAAATAGATACCTACTTATTGAAATAACAAATAAAAATACCTTATCATATTTTCCTTATTCGTACTGTCTATCGTCGTACTGAATAGTAATTCATAATTGTTATCACCGAGCGATTAAGTCCAATTTCCAGGTTGACGATCATTAGTCTCTGGAAAAACATAGACTCGGACGATCATATGTTGAAAATCCTGAGTTTGACGATGATTGTATGCTAGGATTTGGAGATGAAAATAAGCTACTTGTTGACTGAATATTTCTATTTGATGTCGATGTAGTGCTGTTATTTTCTATTTCCAAATCCGTAATTATGTTGAACACTTCTTTTTTGGCTTTTATTTTCAAATGTTGAGGAAACGATTTTACTGTTAATGCCATTGTTTTAAAAAATGAATCAATGGGATCATCATCTTCCTCAACTTTGTTAATGGCGTTTATAATTTGTTGTCTATTTCGTCATTACTTTTTTTGAACAACGACACTAACTCTTCATTTTGTTTTAGTTTTTTAGTAGGCCTTTTTTCTTTTAATAATTTTGTTTTTTTTGTATTCAAATTATTTTCAAGTTCAGTTTCCTGAATTGTAGTGTTTTCTGTTGCAGACTTGTGTGAAACATCGTTTTCATCACTTGAATTATTTTCATCGTCAACAGTTACTTCTAAGTAGCTATCTTCATCTTCACTATTGTTCATTTCAACCGTAGAATTAAAATTAGTCAGTCCCCTTCAAAATATAATAAATGAACAAAAAATAGTTAGTTCTGTGTTATTTATAATAAATATTTAGTACAAATTATAAAATTGCGAGAAAAAAAAATAATTGTACATTTTTAAAGCATATTTGTATTATTTTAAGCGCATAGGTGCATTAGTTTCGAACCATAATTATTATTAACGGGCAATTTCTATAACTGTAAGATGAATTGGTTTTTAGGTACAATGTATTTAATATATTATTACTCACGTTCGTTCGTAAGAACATACGTCCATAAACGATAGTGTATCTGCCAAGGCCCATTTTGTTTGTTTATTTTTTGTCGATGATCCCGTCCCTAGTTTCCTACTCCTTTTATGTTTATTATACGTATCTTTCATATTTTTCCATCTCTTTTTACAATCATCAACTGAAATAATAATAATTATTCATTTAAATATTACATTTCATAAAACTATACAGAAATTAGAAATATATTATTACTATTATTATATTATATCTACATGCCAAAATAAAATAAATATCCAATTTATGTCGGATCAACATAGTTCTAATTTTAGATAAAATATTAATATTGTATAATTTGTGCTTCGACAATACCATACACGCACCAACAAGTTTGTCGACAGGTCGGTGGTTGGCATGTTGACGCTTCGCGAGCACGTATCAAACTACTGTGGCAGAAATATCGCATTTTTTTATAAATAAAATATATTATATATTATAAATTTAAAAAAAAATGTCTTTAACATGTTATGTTTGTTTTCTTAGATATACGGCAACGGGAGAAACGCTCATGTCATTGTCTTTTTCATTCAGAATTTCTCAAAGTTATATTACACGTATAATACAATTAGTCTTAAAGAGTTTAAGTACTCGTCTAACGCCAGTCTTATTAAAGCCTCCATTAAAAGAAGATTGGTATAAATCTACTTTACCGGACACCCTTTTTTTTTCAAAATACGTGGTTTTTTATGCTGAATTCAAAACTGTTTAAAAAAATTTCCGCAAACTTATCGTTCAAAAGTCATGGCAATTCAAAGTTGTCGATATTATCAAATATTATGCTAAATAATTAACTTTCACCAGGCTTCCTATCACTAAGTTGTAGCGCAGGATTGTACGGTAGGGTCTAGTTCATGAGTACGATATTTTTTCATAAACATATATTTTGCCAGGTACCCTCCGTAGAATTCTTTTTTTCTCTTGTAATTTGGTAATGTCACTTTAGCATGGCGCCAAGTGCTTTCGATGGTGTTGGAGTGTGCGCCTGTCTCTGGGTCTTTAAAATTATACTATGGTTAACCGTAAGATGATTATAACCCTTTTCGTTCAATCTGCTATATGCCTGAAAATTTGTATTTTTAAGACTTTATTTATTGAGTTTTAATCTCGCACGATAATGGTTATAGTTTATAGTAGATTGGTAATAGGTAGTAGGATTTCTTATCGGTACTAAATGTTATAGTGTTGATGTATCATAAGTAGGGGCCGGAATTATATTCTTTTAAAATAGCCAAAATAAGATGCTAATATTCTCTTAAAAAGTTGAAAATATTCTTCCAATATTCTTTAAAAATCATAATAAAATATGCCATAAATATGCTTTTTTATTAATATATTCTCCTGAACTAAAAATATGCTTTTATATGTAAAATAATTAAACGCGTAATACAAAAAAACTGATATAAATAGATACAAGATACATAATATTAATTAATAACCAAAATAATACATGTTAAAAAAAAATTTTTTTAATTATATTAATCACAATAAGGTATTTTTAATTACGAAAATTTTTGGAAACAGTTAACAACTATATTTTGCTCCATATGTTCCGGTGTCATATTTGTACGACGGTCTGTTAGTATGTTTTTATACGTGCTAAATGAACGTTCGACGTCAACTGAAGTCACGGGAGCATTTTGCAAATCAGTAATCATAGCCGATGAAAAATTGTCTATAAGTTGAACTTCATTATTTCCATTCAAAACTTTAGCTACGTTTTTCAAAATGATGAGCCCTTGATTTTTTTGTTGAAGTTGATCAATTTTTATTTTTATTTTATTTCCATTTTCTCCGGGTATTTTTTGAAATTGACCAATTGTATATTTTCAATTAGATTGATCGAATCAACAAGAGACACATTAGACTTTTCCAAACTTTTGATGGATGTTACGAGAACAAGAAAATGGGCCTTAATAAATATTAGATCGTTTTGTATGGTTTCTATGTCAAAAATTGATTTACATTTAAGTATTGACTGACTGGGGGATTTTTGGCTACTTAATTCTTCAATAACTTTTTTTAAACCTTGGAAATTATTACAGTTAAAAATAGCAGCTTCCAACCACGTTCCACATCTGGTTAGTACTGGTTCAGGGGGTAACGGAATATCTGGTAAAATTTCTTTATACACTTGTACATGGTATGGAGATTTTAGAAATATTTTTTTATGTTATTAATTTATTTATTTATGTCTGGGTACATTTCTCTAACCCTTTCTGCAACCCTATTAAACATGTGAGCTACACATGTAACATGGATTAAGTTGGGATAGAAAACTGCGCTAGTGACTGTCCCGTTTTCACCATGTACGGTGCAGCATCTGAGAGCATCAACAATACTTTTTCATCATTTCCGCCCAAGGGCCACAGTAATTTTAACCCATCATTCACAAATCGAGCCACAGTAGAATGATTAGTCTTTTCTAAAACTTTACATGTTAAGAGAAAAGAACGAGTCGGATGATTTGACTTCAATATCCCAACCAATAAATTCGCCACTTAACGGCCATTTATATCCGTTGTCTCATCAACAGCAAACCAAATATTATTATTGCTTATTTCATTTTTTATACTGGATAAAGTCTTATTACAACAATGTTATAGATAATTTTTTCTTAACAAACTTTCATCGGGTATATGTTTGCCAGTATATTTTTCTAAAAATGCCCGAAATTGTGGATTTTGCAATTTATACCACGGAATATTTGCGGCAACAAGACTCAAACATAAATCTTCATAAAATATGAGGAGCGTAGCGACGAGTGCCGATACACGCGTAATCACTGCAACTTTGAATTTTCACAGCTTTTGAATGGATTACCGACGAGCGAGTGACCACGCCGCCAATAATTGTACTTAGAAATAATTTTGAGGAAAACCGAGGTTCACCTGAGGTGGTTTTACACAAAACATCTGGGGATATTTTCGATATCTTCGATATAAATAGCGAAGAAGAGGACGACGAACAATTATCTAATGTTTATACTAATTATGCATAAATAAAGTTTAATTAAAAAAATGCAAAAAATATTTTCTTGACAATCGGGTGTGAACTTGTATACTGTGTACTCGACTATCCTGCGCTGCCCACCGCGCTACAATTTGGCGTTCAGTCACCTGGTGAAAGTTAGATTTAGCATAATATTTGATAATATCGGCAATTTTGAATTGCCATAACTTTTGAACGGTAAGTTTGCGGGAATTTTTTCAAACAGTTTTGAAGTCAGCATAAAAAAACACGTATTAAAAAAAAAAAAAAATTGAAAAAAAAAGGGTGTCCGGTACAGTAGATTTGTTCCAGAAGATTTAGTACGTATTGCTCATGACTTTTGGAACAAATGGAATTTTCCAAATTGTGTTGGTGCCATAGACGGGAAACACATCCGCATATTTTCACCAAAGAAGAGCGGAAGCTTATATTTTAACTACAAAGATTTTTTTTCCATTGTTCTTCTTGCGATTGTGGACGCTAATTGTAAATTTATATTTGTGGACATTGGGTCCTATGGCAAAGAAGGGGACAGTGGAATTTTTAATAAATCTAGTATCTCTAAAACAATTTTAACCGGTGAATATTTTCCTTCCCCTGAAAAACTGCCAGATTCCAATGTATCTTTACCGTGTGTACATATTGGGGACGAGGCATTTCGCCTAGACCGACATATGATGCGTCCTTATTCTAGGATTGAGGCTAGAAAAGATTATCAAAAGACCGTATTCAACTACAGACTTTCCCGGGCGAGAAGAACTAAACTACGGAGAATAGTTTCGGACTTCTAAGCCAAATTTTCAGAGTATTCTATACACCATTATCTCTAAAAACGGAAACGGTAGATAATTTAGTCTTGACCACGGACTAAGATATACAGGACTGGTCACGACAAGGTTGGAGGGGGTGGGGGGTTGACTACGAAATGTAGTACAACAGGCGGTGTTCGGGGGGATACTTTCCTTTTAGCATTACTAGCGCCGAATTAGTGGATACTTTTGGAACTAGATGACATTATCACCATAGATAAATAAATACTATTATCAGTTATCACATATTTCCGGTGCTCCTGCTTTACGCTCCACTAATTAATAATTTTAATTCAATTATACTTCTTATAGTTATGTTATAACCAGGCACCTAGAATAGACAAAAGATTAAAATAACATTATACTGTAGTTACTAATTTGTACATCTTTATTACTAATAAATAAATAATTTTATGTTTTTTGAAGCTTTGATAATTTTTTTTTTTTTTGAACTATTTTGTTTAAGCTCTCTGTTATGAGTTAATGTAAATTGTTTCATTCTCATTAGTATATAGTTTTGGAAGATGGTTGTCAAAATGGCAGATTTGTGTTCTGGACAAGGAAAGGTTAGCAAATCTGAATGGTTTTCTAATACATAATCAATTGTACTGTTGAAAACATCCATTCCTTGTACATATTTATTTAATCCATCTTCAATTGCTGTTACTAATTTAAATAAATAATAATTTGGATGTATTAGAAAACCTTTGCTTTTTATTTCTGTGAGTGCAGCCTGAGGATGCGTACCAGCACCTAAACATGATTAAAGTGAAATTAATAACTATAAACTGTGAGGTATGATATAACTTATAAGTTATAACTAAAACTAACGATATATATGACTACCTTTTAAAGCAAATATACACTTATCACATTTTGTACGTTTTAACACTTGTCGGCAGACATAACCACAAATGTAATAAATAATGCAATCCTTTACTGTTGATTTTATTTCATTGCAATAATTATGGTCCTGCAATATAATATCATCTATTGGGTCCCAACTTCCTTCCTCTACAAGGTAATCTAGTTTATCTTTTAGTTTCTTAATTTTTTGTTCTCTTTCTGACTGCTCTTCGCTAAACACTTCTTTTAAGTCATTAAATGTTACTTTAGGTAAACTACAATCCAAAATTTCACAATTCCCAGTTTTTGGTGGTCTTAAGATTGAATAAACTGAAAGAAGCTTATACACTTGAAGGAAAGTTGGGGCTGTGGGATGTTCATTGGTCCGGTTGCTTGTCGCACTGTTCCAAAGAATTGCTAAATAGTAATATAATAATTAAATGTATGTGATTATCTTTTTATTAATGCTTTTAAATTACCTCTATACGATCCTGGTTCATTTTATTTGTTAGAACATACTTAAAACCAATGTCCTTCAACAAATGATTTGTTAAATCAATAGTGGAACGGATTGTTACGCGAAGTCCTTCAGCTGTACTTCTTGTTAAAAATTCATTCTGAGTTATATTACCTTTTTCAAAATGACTTTCCCACTCATCAAGCCAGCTCAATGTATCTTCTAAAACCTTAAGTTAAAAAGTATAGTTAAAAATGTAGTGATATGAAAGTATTGTTGTAAAATACTTTAAAATCTTGACTGTTGATTCTTATTCCTTCCTTTGGATGTTTACGATTTAAAGCATCAAACAACAAATTAAAAATTGATGTAAAATCTTGTGTTTCTTCACTATCTTTTAATAATTCAATGTTCTGATGTTCTCTGTAAAATTTGATTCCACAGGCCATTGCATTACTAAGCACCTGTTATTAATATTTAGATTTACAATTATTTACTGTATTAGTATACATATATATATATATATATATTTACTAATAAGTAATATGTAATAAAACTTATCTATCTATACTTACCTGTGTTGATAATTTCACTGACATCTTAGAAAAATTGTCTAAGTGTATGTGGCGTTGTGAAATTTTCGGACAAATTCGTGTAGGTATTGACATATTTTGTGAAACATCTAGTTTATATACTGTATTGTAGTGCCACCAACTTACACACGGTTTATTCGGATGAACCTATGTAATATTAAATACATTACATACATTATAATATTGAACACAAAATATAACTTTAAAAAACTTTAATGATTACTTTACCCTTAAAAGTTTTTTCTCATAGAGTCTATTCCTCACACATTTAATTAAATGTGGAGCATCAGAAAACATATAAAGTTTTCGATTATCATTCATTGGGTGAATAATGTAGTTATGACAGTCACTTTTATTACCAGTTATTCCCAATTCAGTCCACATTTTTCGATTTGTCTGTGCCCCATCAGATACTACACCATTAATTTTAGCACCAATTGTCTCTAGTAGTGATATTGCTTTTATGAGTAATTGAGCTAATACAATACCTAAAATTGAATTCAATAAGTTATAAATATGGTAATTAAAATAACAAACATTCAATCTAAACACTTACAGTTAATCACATTTCTTTTCCATTGAATGATGTACCAAATCTAACACATTGATGACTGACAAGTATCTAACAACTTATATTATAAAACAATCTAGCAAGTTTTGGTTAATAAGAGCAATTCATGCAGGAGAAAAACAAACATATAATTATCCTAATACATACTTTATCCTCATTCAACTCATTCCACCATGAATATGAATGATTTATATACATTGGATCAAAATGTTGTTCACAAATATGTGTCGGTTTTGTTATTTTACCATTCATTTTTGAAACAATTTGTATCCATTCATTCCGGAGGTTATTACAATTTGGAAATTGAAACAGTGAAAATTTCTTGTCTTTACTTGACTTGTGATTTTCACAATCAACAATACAGCAGACATTAACCATTTTAATGAGCAATAAGAAATTCGTAAAAGCAAATAACACTAAATTAAAATGAAATTATTACATTTGCAAATAATTATTAATTAATAAGAGAAGGGTAATCAAAATACTATATATAATCATACTATAAAAATATATTATACAATTATTAATAAATTTATAATAATGTGATCTAGTCATTAATAAATTTGTAATAATGTATTATGTGATCTAGACATCTAGTTATTAATAAATTTGTAATAATGTGATCTAGTTCCATAAGTATCCACTAAGACGGCGCTAGTAATGCTAAAAGGAAAATATCCCCCCGAACTCCGCCTGTTGTAATACATTTCGTAACCACAATATTCATCTCGTGTCCAGTCCTGTATATCTTAGTCCGTGGTCTTGACTGCATGTTGCCTTCACAATTTACTTCGCGATCGTTACTTGGAAAATACGAACTATACTATTATTATAACTTCGATGATAACAAACCTCAACCATCTGAAAATATGATGTCATTGGCAAGAGCAGGAGGATATGCAAAGTTTGAGGGTTTTTTCGTGAGGGACGAATTTAAAAAAATTTTCAACAGTCCACAGGGAGCTGTTCCGTGGCAAAATCATCAATCTAATAGATTAGAATAGATATTCCAGTTCCACAATTGCATATTATTTTAGTTATACTTAGCCACGCAGTTAATATATAAATAATATGAAAATAACATCTATTTATAAATGTATTTTTTTTCATAATGTAATGTTAACATAAATAACTATTATTCAGTGTATGTTGTACGTAAGTAATAATAACTAAAAATAAATAAATACTTGTGCTTACTTATTTTTCTTGAATGTTGTAAATTGTTCTATTAAATTATATTAAAATCGTAAATTAATAAAATACAGATTCCAGTGTTGAGTTCAAACACAAAATAAATATCTAGCTAAAATATATCAGATGACTTACTATATTATAATAAATATAATATGATTATTATGTGTACATATACTTTTTCATTTAGGTTAATATGATAATATGAAGATAGAATATTTTACTTTAATTTAGGTAATTATCTAGATGTTAATAATTCAAATTTTATAGACACTAACTATATAGATACCTATTACTTTACAGTCTACACTGACAGGTACGCAACAAATTAACAATTAATTTTGAAATTTCATTAATATGTTGAATAGGTATACTACTTACCACTTTTATTATTCAGGTTATTTGATATAATCTTCCACACATTGTCCCTTATTTGTTGATCCTTGTAATTGGCATTTTTAAGTCATACAAACATGGATGTTCTCTTACAGATTCAGCCAATAGTATGTCTTCTTCTATTGTGAATGCCACTTTTGAAGACATTTTGTGTCACACAGTGTTAACGAAATGTCGAACTTTGTAAATTAAAATATGAATAGCCGCGCGGCTCGTGCGATTTGACTGCCCTCGAAGCGGTCGTCGCCGCGCGGCGCTAGACGCGCGCGACCGCCGCGTTCATAGGAATCGCACCTTTAGGCTGAAATTTTATATAAGATCCCCCCCCCCCCATAAATATGTTCTAGATCCGCGTCTCCTATAATCGATAATATTAATATTATTATTATTAGGGGGGGGGGGGATATAAATATATATTATTGTTTCTTTTTTGCGTACTGTCGAATGAAACTTGTTAGTCAATTATATACAGAGTATATAATGAGTAATGGCCTTATATAGACTATAGAGTATAGACTATTGAGTCTTAAAAAAGGAACTCGTTCACGTTCACGTTCTTTCAAAAAATGAACGCGTTCTTGGGTCGTTCATTTATTTTTTCAAAATTTTTTTTATGAATCTTTTTTACCTGCTGTAAAAGCTCAGTCAAACGGAGAGCGGGCTACCAAGGTGTACGGGTACGCGGACCGCGGAGGGCAAGCGGTCTTTGTATTATTTTACGGCTTCAAATAAAATATATCATAGGAATTATAATGGAAAAAAATAAAAATTATTATAGTATAATTAATTAATATATTATTTTATAAATATATTAATTAAATAGTAAATAAATTGAACGTCTTAAAAATCGATCAAGTTTGTTAAAAATATAAACGTCGTTCACGTCCACGTTCTATTTAAAGAAAACGAGTGACGTTCACGTATCGTTCACTATATTATGTGAACGTGCGTTCATGAATGACGTTCTTTCCAAACATTGCATTAGACCAAAATCATCTTAGCCAATCAACGTTGATGGCTATATAAAAAAACGTAGCTATTGATTCTCAAAAATTGACTGATGGAAAATAGCTAAGGTATTCTTCTAATAAACTAAAAAAAATTTCTTATTTGAATTGTGTTTTATTATTTAAAAATTATTACTGTTTCAAAATAATTAGTTTTAAAGTTACCTTTATATTTAAGTTAACTCATGACTACCAATCATGTATTTACTTAATTATATAACAGTTTATTGATGATTATATTACCTATACATCTTATATTATAATCCATACTAGGGTTATTGCCATACGTCCCGGTTTGGCCGGGACAGTACCGGTTTTGAGTATGACGTCCCGGTGTCCCGATAATGTGTTTCGGGACAGCATATTGTCCCGGAATGAGACTTTAATTAATTGTGGCTTTCATTATACCCAGCTATAGACAGAATTATATCTATTTATCGGTGATACTCGTTTGCGCACAGTACACAATTTTTTACCTGTAAACTGACAACTCGTTTGCGTACATCGAAAAACGTGAAAACCCGGTTAATACTAATTTTGACCTGAAGAATGACGACTCGTTTGCGTACAGCTATTAAATTAGACAAGATAAGATACATGTAATTGATTAACTATCATAGTTGGTTCTAAACGATAATGTGATTTTAGATAAATTAGTGCGTTATTTACGACTGCTGGATGTTACTATATGCTTATTATTTAGTCGAACGTGTGATGCTATCGAGATACGAGTCATATTATTTCGTGTAGTACCATGGACATTCAAATATCAAATGTTTTTGAAACGCGCAGAGGAAAACTTTTAATATTGAAAACTATAAGTATAGTGAGTTTCGTGTTCTAAAATCAGGTGATCTGTTGTTTAGATGTACCAATAAAAAATGTACATCAAGAGTTACAGTGAATGAATCGATTACCAGGGTAATTAATACTTCAAACGAACACAATCACGAAGCACACACTGACCAGGTAATTTCTAGAGAAATTATAAGAAGCTCTTTAAAACGTAAAGCAAATGATGATTTACATATACTTCCAAGTAAATTGATACGTCGTGATTTACAAAATATGGAGGATATTTCGTTAAATTTAACTCATACGGATATGAAGTTGCTTAGGCGTTCTATATATGACATAAGAAGAAAGCATTTTCCGAATTTACCGACATCGACCGAAATTGCTATCGAACAATTAAATGAAATGAAAACTAAAATTCAATACAAGGGTGGACAATTTTGTTTTATGAGTGATGACAAAAATATAATTATATTCACATGCAAAATTAATTTAGAGGCAATTTCAAACGCGGAACATGTTTTTGGTGATGGAACGTTTACTTATGCTCCAACATTTTTTATGCAACTGTATACATTACATATTTATAAAAATAACTATTATATTCCTCTTGTTTATTGTTTTTACGCAACAAACAGACTTCGACTTATTTGATGTTATGGGATATGTTAGGAAAATTATGTGTGCAACTGACTAACAAGCAACTTCAAATAAATATTTTCCATGCTGATTTCGAAAAAGCCGCTCATAATGCTGTATTACAAAAGTTTCCAAATTGTAAATTAGTTTGTTGTGATTTCCATCTCGGGCAAAGTTGGTATCGACGTATCCAACAAAATAAACCACTATTAAACGAATATTTAAACAAATCATCGGAAATTGGTGCATGGCTTAAGTGTTTTTTCGGTTTAAGTTATTTACCACCAGATGAAATCTCGGATGGCTTTACGGACTTGCTATCAATTGCACCTACGACTATGTTTACCGAATTCACAGATTATATTCTAGAAAATTATATTTTGCTTGACTCAGATTTCCCTCCA
>JANEHU010000902.1:0-39011 GCA_027563435.1 Nasonovia ribisnigri | reverse complement strand
TCCACCTCTGCATTTATCTCTTAGCAGCACTTCATGCCCAAATCAGTTTAATAGCAGTCATTCTTATCACAACTTCCACAAAGCTAACTACCCACGGATATCCTCCTTCATCGCGTCCTTTGATTGGCAGGCAACCTTCACCGATGATGTTAATTCATCTGTTAACCTATTTATGGATGCTCTGCATGCATCAATATTGAAATTTGTTCCAAAAGCTAGCTACAGGAAATCTAATTTCCCTTCTTGGGTCACAAAAGAACTTATCAATTTAATTCGCCATAAGAATAAACTTCATGCCATATTTAAATCTTCATTTGATCCTCTTGATTACAAAGCTTTCTCCCTAACTCGTGCTAAATGTAAACATTTGTCTAGACAGTGCCATAGAGCTTTTGTAAAGCGAACAGAGAACTCTATAATTAGGGATCCTAACAAATTCTGGGATTTTATTCGTAAAAGTCGCTCTGATAATACTGTCCCCAAAACTCTTTCCTTGAATGGTGTGCTTAGCTCCTCAGAGCAAGAGTCTGTCGATTTATTTGCTACCCATTTCAGTTCAGTATACACAAAATCCTCAATTGATATTGACTCCCGTAATTTAGACATACCATGTTTCGATTTACCTAACAATTGTAGCTTTACCCAACGCGATGTGTTCCATAAACTAACCTCCCTTCGTAATGTCACATCAATAGGCCCTGATGGTATATCTGGTGACTTTCTATACAACCTAAGACATGTTATTTCTTTTCCACTTTGGGCTCTCTTCCGCCTATCTCTTAACCAAGGAATTTTTCCAGAGATCTGGAAGATTAGTTCATTAACCCTTATTCCTAAATCTAATAACACTTCTGAGATTGAAAACTATAGGCCTATTGCTATACTTAGCCACATATCTAAAATATTTGAAGCCTTGGTTTTAAATTACATTCAACCGTCAGTAAACCGTTCAGTACTCGCTGATGAACAACACGGCTTTCGCCCAGGACGGTCTACGGTCACATGTAACATCACTTTATGTAATTATATATTTCGTTCTTTTAATGTAGGTTCTCAGGTTGATGTTATATACACTGATTTTTCCAAGGCATTTGATTCTGTTAACCACAAACTTCTCCTTCACATACTTCGATCTTCTGGTTTTGGCGAGCCTCTCCTGTCTTGGTTTGAATCTTTCTTAACTAATAGACCTCAGCGGGTAAAGCTGTTCGATGTTAGATCTGAACCCTTTATAGCCACTTCGGGTGTGCCCCAAGGAGGTCATCTCTCGCCTTTACTATTTTCCCTTTTTGTCAATAATGCTCAATCGGTACTACACCATAGCCGTCTGCTATGTTTCGCAGATGATATGAAATTGTACAAGCTCATTAGAACCACGGAAGACTGTTCACTTCTCCAGAGTGATCTTGACAGGTTTGTCACTTGGAGTGAATCCCTAGGCCTGAATCTCAACATTGCTAAATGTTGTTCGATGTCCTTCACCAGAAATCGGTCTCCTATAATCCATAACTACTTAATAAATGGAGTTGGAGTTTCATCTGTTGAATCTATACGTGACTTAGGTTTTATATTCACGCCTTCTCTTTCTCCGCGCTCACATATAACTAGCATTGTATGTAAAGCCTACAAGTTACTTGGATTCATTAGAAGAGTTTCAAGTGAATTTAAATTTACTAACTCGCTCAAATCTCTCTACTGCGCTCTCGTCAGACCGATTCTTGAATATGGTTCTGTGGTTTGGGATCCGCATTGTACTGATCTTTGTCATCAACTCGAGGGTGTCCAAAGGAAATTCCTCAACTATGCAAGTTACTCATTGAAAATTCCTTGCCCTCCGCATGATTATTCCCCTGTCCTATCTAAGCTCAACCTATCCACATTAGCTAACCGTCGACATTCTCAAAATATTTCCTTCCTCACTAAACTTATTTCTTCAGATATCGATGCTCCAACACTTCTCTCATTAATTAATTTTAGAGTGCCTGCGCGTTTTACTCGCAACTCTATCCCATTTCACATCCCTTTCTGTTCATCTAATTACATGTATAATGAACCTATAAATCGCATGATAAGAATAGCAAATGAGGATCCCCACTTCATTAGTATATAAGTTACTTTAGTTTATAATTATTACTTAAAACTGTATCTAATAATTTGTTATATTGAGAATATTGTTATATTTTTATGTTATATGTACCATTTTACTTGGGCGCAAGCCCGTTTATATGTAAATAAATAAATAAATAAATGTAGGAGCAATTAATTTTATTTGTACAATTTTAAATATAATACCAAATAATATACAATTAAATCAAATTCCCCTTTTCCTATGATCAATTTTAATTACACTCATTATATTATTGTTTTTCTCCAGTATTAGCTGGCCAGTGGCAGTCTAAGTATTTTATTAGGAGGGGATGATTTTTTTAACATGCACTGTTTAGGTAGTTATTAAAAATATAATTTATGGTTATAAGATCTTAACCATTGGAAAAAAGATCATGGGTGGATTTATTCCCACCCCTTGTTTGACTATCATTGCAGCTGGTGCTATTAACTGAGTATAATCTAAATACATTATTTTTTGATTTAGTAGGAGAAGGAGATCTTATTTTGTTTTTTTGGAAACCCTGAACTCTATATATTTATTTTATTTGGATTCAGTTTAATTTCACATATTATTGGTCAATAAAGAAATACACATTTGGTAATATTAGAATAATTCATGCCATATTAACTACCTATTGGATTATTACGGTTTATTGTATGAGCTCATCATATATTCATAATTGGTATACATATATATTGGTACACAAGCCTACTTTACTTCAACAACAATAATTATTGCTATTTCTGCAAGAAAAAAAATTAGATGATCAGCTACATTCTATATATCTAAAATTGATTTTTTACTCTCAACAGTTTGACAATTAAGATTAATTTTTTTATTTACAATTGGTGGATTTACAGGAGTAATTCTTGCTAATTCTTCTATTAATATTATTCTTCATGATACTTATTATGTAGTAGCTCATTTCCATTATGTATTATCTATAGGAATGAAATTGGCAATTATTGCTGTGTTAATTTATTGATTCACTATTTTTTACAGGATTTTCTATAGTTTTATTTTAATATATTTTATTGGAGTAAATTTAACTTTATATTTTCAACACTTTTTATGTTTAAATGGGATTCCTTGACGATATACAAATTATTATAGTAACTTTCTATTATGAAATATTTCATCAATTGGATCAATAATCTCAACATATAGTATTATTATTTTAATTTATTCAATTTGAAACAAAACAACAATTTTTAAATTTATTAAAATTAATTAGAACTTTATTAATAATTTTAATAATGCCACATAGTTTTATATGAATCATACCCAATCGAATATGTGAGTTGTATTTAAAATATTTAATATATAAAATAATGAAATATTAATATTTAATATCATATAAAATAAAAAAATCTAAATCACATGTATTCTTTATTGTACTTTTTATATTTAATTTACTTATGTAATCATTTTTTTTTTATTATTATTTCCTTATACTTTTTCATCTTCATGACAATTTTTTCAATTACATTATCGTTACTAATCTGATTATTTTACATTATTTTCTCAACATGTAAAAAAACAAAAATAGAATTTTAGATTTAATTCTACTTAATATACCAATTTATTTAGCTCCTTTTTAACAACTATTGAAACAATAATAACTATTATTCAACCTTTATATTTATCTATTGATTAACCACAAATTTAATTGCAGGTAATTTACTTAGACAATATTAAATTTTAATTAATTAATTCAAATATTTATAATAAAGCTAATTAGAAAATATAGGAAAATTATGCTAATAAAGATATGTAGGTTTTTTAAATTATTTTATCTTTATATCCTAGAGTATATGTATTATTTTATAGTAATAAAAATAATAGAATATTATTTTATTTTAAATTCAAGCCCACAGCCAATTGTGTAATAACTATAGAAACTTTTGATTTAATAATTTCTAATGTCAAAACTTTTTTAGATATTTAAGTTAATTTAATATTTAGCTATTCAAAGTTCACATCTTAAATATAATTATCTGCAAATAATTGCAAAATAATTTTCAAATTTTCATGATTTTGATCAATTTTGTTAAAATTTGATCTTTAAATACTTATAAAAAAAAATCATGCCTATGTATCCTAGTGTGTCTAGTGTTAATAAACTGAAACACCGCTAAAACGTATCAGTAATCTTGTATTAAATTTTCTTTAAATCCATAATAATTTTTAAAAAATAATGGAAATCAAAAAATTCCTATGCCTATAAATAGCTTAAAAATAGTCAACATATTTCATATTTAATAATTTTATTATTCGTTTTAAAATTAAGTACGCCAAAAAAACAAAATTAATTTTGTTGTAAACTAGTTTTGAGTAAAAATGTCTTAATTTTTTTTCTCCGTCACTAGAAACCACCTAGGAGTTCTCAAAAACTGAAATCAAAAAATCTATATCTCTTGATTATTTTGTTTGGAAACTTAAACTTAAAATTTGGACGAAATTTGATATTAAGAAATAATTTTAGCTATTTTGTTTCAATTTTATATATTATTATATTTTATACACCCTACGACATTTTCAAATGCAATGTATACAGTAAAAATTAATTCGATCTACTGTATTAATGTATTATTAATTGTAAAATAACTTTATAGCGGCATATATAATATATCAACCAATATACTATTGTATATTGGTAATATAGACTGATACACAAATCTTCGCTCAGAATCGTTATTCGTATACAACGATTTATTATTAAATTAAAATTTAACACAATATATACATTACAGTGACCCACTTGCCCACTTTTTTGTTTGTTAACGTTAATAAATTTACAAAATTATTTAATGTATCACGCGATTTAAAATTGTATTTATATATTATAGTTATATGAATGTGTTATTCATACAATTATATTTTGAAAAATGCTGAAGTCACTGAATAATTTCAAAATATTCAAATTTTTTTTCGAATACCTACCTATTGATAGTTGAAATAATTGTATAAAATATAAATGGTTTCAACTATAAAATAATCTTTACATACATTTTAATATAGGTACTTACCTCTTCCTGAATTGTGGATTAACGATGAAGATCCTGATGAAAAATAGTCAACAATTTAAAATTTAAATACCGTAGATACACAACATATACGTTTACGTTAGAACATACAAATTAACAATTCAACTGTATTGGACTGTCCAGAACGAATGCGAAAATGCAAATGAAAATAATAATCTGAAATTTGTTTAAATTCTAAAATATCCTTAAATGTATAGGTACCTATCTATATTATTTGTCCAATCCGGCTATCCCTTACATCTAATATATTAACATTGCATTATTTTTTTTTTTTTTTTTTACCAAGAATTTATAAGCTAGCTATTAATTACATTCAAGTTAACACGTTGACCGCCATACGGCCGCCGGCGGCCGCATAAAAATAATTACGTATCGATAATTTTTAGGCCGCCGGCTGCCGCACCATATCATTCGTAGGAAGCCATACGGCAGTGGGCTGCCGTAAATTCTATACATTTTGAAATCACAATAAATATGTTGGCGCTGTGTTTATACCTTTTAAATTCATACTGTGACATAGAGGAAGAAATTACCATTCTATCGGTATATAGTACATCCATACAGGCCCGTACTGGCTACATTTAAGGGGCGCGGGAAAAATATATTTATAGGGCGCCAACTATAATTTTATATATACCACTTCAAAAGAAAAAATTAGTGTTTATAATCATAATGTATACCTATGATTTTTTTGTTTAGAAACTTGAAACTACCACCTGAAGATGTTAAACACAAATTATGATTTATTCTGCGATTTTTAACAAAATTAAAATTAAAATAATATGTTTCATAGTATTTTATTCAGTTTTTTTTCCATAGTAGGTAAGTTGTTTTAACAACTAAGAAAATAAATTGTGCAGTTACTTTTAAAATTTAATTTAATTTATATTTGATATAAAAACATAAACCGTAACAGCTTTTTAAACAATTTTAAAAAAAGTACACAAACTTAAGAATTAACTTATATCTTTTTATGTGAGTAGACGTTGCATTTCTTTACTGTTCAAACATAGAGCATTTATGATTTGATCTCCATCAACTTGATTTACTATGTCTCTTTCACACTGCATTAAGAATAATGATTCTAAATTGTCTTGCACAATAGTGGACCTTAATCGCGTTTTTAACAATTTTAATTTTGAAAATGACCTTTCACAGGTCACTTGTGTCAGAGGCAGAGTCAATAAATATTTATACGCTGTACAATTCCGTGTATTGTAAGGAATACATGTTATAATCAGTGATTATACGCAATGCGCATGATAGACATACATTACATTCTTTTACTTTACTACACTTTAAATCGTCCTCATTAGCCCATTCATCATCATCAACGGTATCGATTTGACTTGAATCTTCATACGTACTCTGTAAACCAACTTTACAAATTAAAGGCCAAGATGTAGCAAAAGAAATAAGTTCTTCTTTGAGCTTTGGCTGATCAATAGAGGGTAACAGTTCACATATTTTAAATAAAGCATTAGATGATAAACCATTTTTTCTTATATCATCAAACCTTTGAGGATCGAAACATTCTAAATCTGTATATAAAATCCGATGAGCTAAAAATCGTACCTCTAAACTATTTATAATAGTGTCCATTGTAAAATTAAATATTTTTATACAAAATTTATCGATTTCTTCTGTGGAAACTTCTTCATCTCGAGTTAATTCACCGTCCATACGTTTCACAGTGCGTTTGCGTTTCTTCGGAAGGTTTTCTTCTATTTCAATATCACGAAGCTCCTTTTCATCAATTTTTTTAACTGCAAAGTCTACGAATGTTTTAGCAGCTTTTGTTATATCACAAAAACGGTTTCTAACCGATTGCAAGCTTTTATGGGCACTAGAAACATGACGCCAGGCTTGAATGTAATCTAGATTTTTTGTTTGAAGGTAATCGGACAACGGTGTTGTTATTTTAAATATCTGCAGAAACATCATTGCGACTAAAACGGTTTCATAAGAGCAAAACTTTTTCATTAAACTAAGACTGTCGTTTCTAATTTTTGAATTAAATTGGTTAGAAATTGATATTTCGTATAGAGCTACTAACAGTTGAATGTAAACAAATTTTGACTCATTTTCTGGACTTAAATTACCTTTAATCCAAAAATCAATCCTACCAAATATTTTAACGATTGCGTCATTTCTGCTTCTCCACCTAGTTGCTACACTAGCAGCTAGTTTTAGCGATGGATTTTCTTTATGGTACACAGCTAACCTTTTATAGGATTCCTTAAAAAATACGAATGCCTCTTGAACAAGATTAAAAAATGACATACAAGGAGTCAAACATTGAGTTGTATCAGAAAGAACTAAATTTAACACATGCGCATAGCACCATGTATGAACATGATTAGCAATTACTTCAGACAATTTAGCGGTTACACCATTGTAATGACCACTCATGTTAGCCGCACCATCAAAAGCGTTCGCCACACAATTATTCAGTGGTAAATCAAGTTCAGCCAATGTATCCTTTAAAGTTTCAAAAAGTGAATTCCCAGACGTCGAAGTTACGTGTTTCAGCCCTATTAACCGTTCACATACTTCATTATGTGGTACATATCTAAGGACAATCGAGCATTGATCATATGATGATAAATCCATCGTTGTATCCATCATAACAGAAAATATTTTGGCTTCTTTAACTTCTCTTGAAATTATATTTTTAATTTCTTTACCAATCAACTTTATTATTGTAGTTACTGTAGTTGCACTGAGAAATGTAACTAGATTTCCTCTTCCAATTTTAGTAGTGGTCTTCAATGCTTTCATATTTATATTTTGTGCTCTATCATGATGCTCCTTACTTAATTTAATCGATTTTTCTATGTGAGATTTCAATATATTATCAGATTTCGACAATAATAAAATGATTTCCAAGAAATTGCCATGGTTTAACGAGGAATCATCTAATTTATAAGCTGCTTCACTTTTGTCGCCTCTAAACGGTAATCCTTGCTTACCAATTAATTTTATGACTTCAATAATCTGCAATAGTACACACCGTCTTTCATTAACTTCAATTTTTCTTTTTTGTAATTGTTCACCACACAATAAATGTTGAACCGTCTTTTCCCTTTTATCTCTGATGTATGCTTTAACCGATGAATTATGATGTTTTGATATTTCGTGTTCTTTAATTCGTTGATTTGTATGTTTCCAGTCATTGAATCCAGAGCAAAACTTAGAACTTCCATCGCTATAAGCTAAGCATACACTACAAAAGAGCTTCTGATTGTTTTCATCATATGTCAACCATTTACGATTAAATTTACAATCCCCCTGGTCACTAAAAAATATTTTTTCATTAAATGGTAAAGAAATTAATGAAGAATTGGTCGGTTGAATTGGATGAAAAATGAAAAAGTTGACTATATCAATACTTTTCGGCTTACAAAAATAGTTTATAACTTCGTCGATTTTTTCATTAGCGAATAATTTTTGCACAATTTCTCCTGTTATATCTTGATGATGTTCTTGTCTTATTTCTATTGTTTCTACCAATACTTCTTTTGAATTTTCATTGATTTCCGCATCTTGATTTTTATATTTAAGAATATCTACATTTGATTCTTTTACTTTAATTTCAGTTGTTGTTATTTCATGTATTTTTTCCAATTCTGCTAACTCTAGTTTTTCATTCTGAATTTCGTTGATCTCATCTCGTTCATCTGGTTTTGGGTTTTCTAAAGAAGTTTGGCTTGATTCTCCAACAACGTTATTCGTGTAAAAATGAGTTATTTTTTGAGAAGAATTAGCAGACATTTGAAATGCTTTCATTTTCTTGGCCACCCGAAATTCGTAACCACTCTTCTTTTTCTTTTTCGAATCCATAGAAACTAAATATATAAAAATACTTGAAAAATGTACATTAACCTTTCAGCAGGCGCGTTTGCACTTTTGGTACGACAATTATAGATTTATTGACATTTTACGTGCCCAATTAATACTGGAGTTTCTCCTATTCTACAATAACGTATTTATTATTAACTTTTTTATTTATTTAATAAAATTATTAAAAAGTATGTATACAAATATAAAATATTACATGGATAAGAATAACATTTTCCCAAACAATATTTGTATTAAAAGATATTTATGTATCCTAAATTAGTAAATTGTAATTAAATATATTTGAAAAACATTATATCGTATTAAGTAAGTACAATACGCGCCTGCTCGTGTAATACATAGTAGCGCGCCTACCGAAAGGTTTAAATATATGATATACATAGCGCATATGCGTGTCCACCACAATTAACTAATAATATTTAAATAGTATAAATAATATTTTTAAATCATTTTTCATTTATTTAGCATTAATACACGGCAAAAATAACAAGTTTTATTAGAATGCATTACACACTAGTAAGTGTGATACTATTCACTAGGTGATCCGACATTTTAAAAAAGTGTTAATCTTAAAGGTTAATTAATTAATAAATTCGGATTTTAAATGTACAGTATGAATAATAATAATGGAAATACATGGTTTAATTTTAGAGCGTTCTCTCCCAAAATTAAACTATTGCGTTTCAACGTGACAAAACGCCCTCGTATCTACGCCATTGCCCAAAAATAATAATAACAAGTTCTAATATTTTAAGTATCGTTCAATGACAAGTATTGAATTGAGCTCTAATCAAATCAACAAATGTTCTTTATTTAAGCCATAAGGAGTACGATCAATTCACTATAATAAGTATAAAATAAAATTCAACATCTCGATTCGTTTGAGAATTTTGCAAAAAATACGGCTAATGTGTTTATTTTAACATTTAACATAATATTTCAATGATAATTTTAAAATATCCAGATTTTGAAGTTAGAAATCGAATTTAAAAAAAAATCTTCATTGGAGCATCACAGTGAATAAGCGTATACCGCGACTCACACATTTCAGAAACACCATGTACGTAAGTTTAATTCTGAGCAATTAATTGCGCCTCCGCGTTCGAATCACCTGGTGTATAATGTATTTAAGATAACCTAATGGCTAATAATAACAATTATTTTAAGTATATTCTTACCTTGCGTATAAGTATATAACGTCTTACTGGCAGTAAATCGTAATAATCATATCACCGATCTCGTAATAATGCGTAGTAGATATGTGGTTGTCGCTTGACGATAGTTCACGAAGAAATGGGACAAAAATACAATAGTCAATAATTCAATATTATTTTTTTTTATTATGATAACAAAATTACGACGTACTTCATGGTTCTATTTTATATGGTCTGTGTAAAAACCGAAATAAACACAATAATCAATGTACACACACGTCTTACATCGATTACGGTGTTCGGATTTCACAAGTCATATCTAAAACCAGCTCAATAGTTATAATATAATAAATGATAACAAAACAATTATTTACATAATATGACTGTAATAGTAGTAATACTAAATACTAATACTTATGCATAACAATTACAAAATATATAATTTGTATAATATAATACACACATAAAAAATAGGTACACTCTAATACATAGTACCTAAATATTTATTAAAATTATATAAAAAAAAAATGGGAAGAGGGGCGTTAATTTCTTAATTGATCATGGGGCGCACCGGGAAAACTCCCGGTGTCCCGGTGGACCAGTACGGGCCTGCATCCATATACGATGTTTTTTAGTCATCATTTTTATTAACCAAATTAAACAATACATTTTATTTAAAACTTCTAAAATACATTTTTTTTTTTTAATAAAACTTAATAATTAAATACTAGAATCTTAAAAAAATCATATTTTATAAAATAAATAAAAATTAAAGTACCTTTCAAAACAATATTATAGTTAAAATAAATTTCTGTTTTTTAAAAAAAAATAAAATATTAATCCTTTTATTATTAATTAAAACTTATAATTGTAACTAATTAATTATTTTTCATTTTTATGATGTTTCAAAAAACAGTCCACACAAGTATACACTTCACATTTTTTACACAAAGTTGTAACCCTTTTAACTTCTTTGCAGGCCTGAACTGATCCTACAATTGCAGCTTTATCTTTGTAACAATGTGCACATCTCTTTCTTATTTTTCGATTTCTAGTACACTTTTCTGAAGTTTCATCTAGAATATGCTTTGATGATGTTCGTCTTGATGTCGATGACATTGATGTAGGAACAGGATCCTGATGAAGTAATGGTTGATTTAATCCAAGTAATTCGTTAATCAGTGCTTCACGGAACTGTGTAATTTTAAGTTTATTTTGTGGTGTGTTTAAGTTATGTACTATAAGTGCATTTACTACAGCAGTTCCTAATAAAATCTCCGTCGCCACTTTGTGGTACCATCTAATTGACTTCCGTACTGGACTGCTGTAACTCGATAGTTGATCTGATAGGTCAATCCCAGCCTTACCTGAATTATAATCAATTATGATTTTTGGCTTCATAATTGTTTCATTATTTCTATTTTTCTTTCCCGTATCTACCATGGTGATGTTATGACGAGTCGATAGCATAGTGACATCTCTTTTATCGCGCCATTTGGCTACCACAACCCCGTTCAAATTTTCTTTACCTATTATTTGTCCAGGTTTTAATTTTGATTTTGTGACCTCTGGAAGCTTAACTCTGTTACATCTTAATGTACCTACTAAATGTGTTTCATTTTCTAAAAGTGCGTTAGCTAGGTTGAGTGAAGTGTAAAAATTGTCAGTAATAATAGTTTTACCAGCGTTTAAATATAAAGAAGTCAAATTCATTACAACATTACACCCTAATCCTCTGCCATCATTTTGTCCTTTTCCCGCGTAAACTTGAATGTTATACGTGTATCCATTTGCACCACAAAGCTTAAATAATTTAATGCCGTATTTGTGAGCCTTACCGGGAATGTATTGTTTAAATTTTAATCTACCACGGAATGGAACCATTGTTTCATCAACTGCCATCATTTCCTCTGGTTCCATTGCATTTTGGAAATTATTAACAATTTTGAGAATTAAATTTCGAACTTTAAAAATCCTGTCATTTTCGGGGGCTTGCTCATTATCCGAAAAATGCCAAAAACGAAGAATCAATTCAAATCTATTTCTAGACATTATGTTTTTTGCTACACTGTTTTTATACATTATTTTTAAACTCCAATAATCTTTAAGTCTTGGCATTTGTACTAATCCCATCCACATTAGTAAACCCAAAAATTGTTTTATTTCTGTAGCATCGGTAGGTGTCCACTTCGAAAATCTACTAGATTTAGTTAATCGCAATTTAGATAATACTTGATCTGCATTTCTATTTGTTTCTAAAACTATGAGGTCGATAATTTCGTCAGTTATAAATAATTTTAAATATTGCAATGCAGTCGCATTGTTTGGAATTTCAACTTTAAAACCAGGATTTTTACTGAATATAAATTGTTTTTGGTGATGACCTGTAACATCATTCCAAGTATGTTTAATAACGGGTCTTTGTGATTTAGTTATTTCATTAGATTCATCAAAATTATTACTATCTGCAATGTATAGAAATACCAATTAGGATAAATATTATAATTATATATTTTTTTTATTGCGTGTGGAAAAAAGTATTGCAAATTTAAAATATCAGGTATTTTGGATAATTAACAAACATAAACTACCTACCAACCAAAAAAAAAAAACACATTTGTAAAAATGACCATTAACTTTAAAACAAACTTAATAAAATAGTTTATAAATAATAAGATCAAAGTAAGATTTTTATATACGTAGTTAAAATTAAAAAATATGAAATATATTTGGTAAATGACAAAATATTTACTTACCACTGTCGCTTTGAATATTATCGGATTCATTTGAAGGGACATAATGCTCGTCTTCATCAGAGTCGTCAAATTCACTAAAAGAACTGAAGTCGTCATCTATGTCATCTAAAAGTTCCCGCACAACACTTTCATCACAGACTTTAAGCCGTTTTGGTCGAGAACTCATTTTGATACCAAATATAAAATAACTCAACAGTCGATAATTTACTGTAAGGACGCCGGCGACCGTATGATAAAACCACGTATTATGTTAGCGCCATGAGGCCGCCGGCGGCCGTACTATTATTATAATTTATTAATAATCTTCAAACAATAATAAACCGATTGATATTAGAATCGTATTTTTAGGCCTATTGGTTCTAAAATTATCACTCGGTACATTTTACGAATGTTGTCCGATATATACGTAAAGCATTATAAAAATAAACGTCTGTGCGGCCGCCGGCGGCCGTACGGCGGTCAACGTGTTTATGGGTTTAATGTTTATCAACATTGTTTGGTATACCTTCATATATAAATTATAACCCAAATGACAAAACATACTGTATTCAGTATTGTCATAAACTCGTAAGTAGCAATGCGTAACAATAGTCTAGCACCTGGCCAATTCTTACAAACCGTTGATCAGCATACGCATATTAGAAATGTACCTACCTAAAGTTACGTGTTTAGCAATAAATTATTGGTTATCGGTTGCCTTTGACAGGTAGGACACTATGACCATCGTAACTATATTATAATATACCTAATGTTAATCTTATTTTACATTTTAAATTCTTTTTTATAATTTATTTTATTGAGGTGGTGTTTGTGATTATATGTATTATTTTTTTATTTTTTTATTTTTTAATTAATCCGCGGCAACATAGGCCATTGGATGGTTGTTAATTTGTAGGGGGAGGAACGGTAGGTTACACGTGTGTGTTGGGTTTGGCCAGAATTTCAAGTGGGCACCCGTAGGTTTCTGCCATGCCAGGGTGGCGGGATGGTGACACTTCTCTCCGGACACCGTGACTTGCCCGAAGAAAAATGCCACCCGCGGCCGGGTTAGGTTAGCTTAGGTTAGGTTAGGTTAGGTTAACCTTAGGTTATAATACAGGCTACAGCATTCCTTATTGTTTATCATTTTGAACCGGGTTTTTAATGTTTACATTCTTTGAGAAATAAGGCTATATACATTCATATATCAGCGGTAGCCGGTAAGACAAAACATAAGTTACCAATGCATATAGTTCACAGTAAATAGAGGTATTGTATTATACAACTATAAAAGTCAAAGGAGAACCATTTGATCAATAAAATAAATTATAGGTATTGAATTTTATTTTACGGTTGAATATAATTTTTTTTTTTTATTTAAACTAAAAAAAAAAAATAACGAAGTTCTAGACTCTAGATATCGTTAATTCCCAGCTTAGTGTCACTAATGGGTGATTTCTTAATTCAAAATATTCATGTTACTATTATAATATCACATATACTTATTGTGCTACGTTGTAACGATTATGTATAACAAATTGTAAAATTTAAATTTAAAAAAAAAAATTGTCTGAATATAATGTATCATTTTTGATATTTTCCGGCAAATACTTACTAAAGTATATATTTATTCTACCTAAATACGCAATTTAAAATCATGTTAAAATGTTACTTAACGTAAAATTTTGAGAAAATCATAAAATGTTTAAACAACCGAATTTATTTTCTTATTTATGATGTTCTAAACTACAACTGCTTGATTATAAATAAACTCTTTAAGTAGAGATACCTAACAGGATAAACAAAAAAAAAAAATTAGCAACGAACAACTTAGTTCGATAAGTTAGATACCTACAATAGGATAGTTCGAATAGTTAGCTAGTACGATAGCTAGGTAGGTAGGTACTATTCGACTGCTTACAGAAAGTATTCATTCATTTTTTACAATCTTGCGCGAAGGTCTTTCCGTCTCCGGGCTTGATCAGTATGGCGGGCGGTTTCTTGGCGACGCTGGTGAGCCTCGTGGGCGCCTTGGGGGCGGGCGGGCTGGGTTCAGGTACCGTGGTTTTCCTTGTTCTACTCCGTCTTCTTACGGCGTTGGCCCAGGTGCCCGCGGCGTCCGTTTCCATCGCGGTTTCGTCCTCGGTCTCAGTGAAGTTGACGTTGTGTTGGGCGGGGACGGCGGGGTTCCGGGCAGGTCTGCGCCTGGAGGCCGCCTTCGCCGCGACAGTCTTGTCGCTGTCCCACCAGCTCGGCGTTAGGATGGTATCGGTGGACGCATCGGTCATGGTTCTGACTGGCTGGCTGGTCGGTTCGCCCTTGAGATGCTTCGACGCTGGCGTTGCTGGGGGGGAGAGCAGGTGTCCCTTTTTTGTCAGCACCTTGTTGAGGCGTTCCAGGCTGCTTTCGATGAGCTCGAGCAACCTGCCCGCGTTGATCCCCTTGCCTGCTGGGTCAGACCTGGCGTCCCTGATGTTCCTGATGGCAGACTGGAGGTTCGATCGAACGAGCTGGAGCGGGGCTTCCATCTCGCCGACTGCTGAGTCTCCTGGGGCTTCGTTTTTCCTCTTTCGCTGCTGGGCGGCTGCCTTCTGCTGGGCTGCCTGCAGGCTTCCTGGCCATGACCTCGAGGACGGTCGTTTGGGGCTGAGGGCTGCTCTGATCGCTCTGGTAGTTCATCTGGTCGTACTGGGGGGGGATTTGGCCGGGTCCCGACATGGTTCCGGGCCGCGGCCCCAGAGGGGGGGGGGGTGGAACCTGTTCGCGGGTGCTCCCGAATCCCACGAGATTCGGCCTGCGGGGATCCCTTGGAAGGGTCGTCCGGCGTGTAGGGGTCCAAAAACCAAAATCTTTCATGGAGAAACGGCATTTCTAGCACGAAGGGCCGTGGAGTTATACTTGATCCAAAAAGGTGAAGCGGGGGGGGGGGGGGTGACTTTCAGTATGTAGTGAGGGGAGGTCCGCACTACAAGGCTGTGTTGTCCGCGCTGTTTTTGGACGAGTGCTCGCGAAGATATGGGCACTTACGTTGATGCCGCCCGCACGCCGGCGCACACGCGGCCGCTGGTTCAGGGCGGCGCGTGGTTCGGGATGCGCGGTCGTGCGGAAAGCGCGTGGTTAGATAATATAGGTTAGAATGTACTCATCAAAGTCGGGCGGCCAGCAGAACCTTATGGCGGTTTCTTGCCGGTGGACCCACGGGGGTTTAAGTTATCAGGCCGACTCGAAATTAACCTAACCTAACCTGCGGAACTCCGCAGTTCGTCGCTCTCTTGCGACTTGCCTCACCATCTACACCGGGTACCTCGATTGACCTATCTGACAGGTATGCTTCCAGCATGCTGAGCAAGCTAGCTGGTACGTTCCGTGCCCTGGCTGCACTTAGGATGTGACCCCAGGGAGCCGAGTTAAATGCGTTTCGCACATCGAGTGTCAGCATACCAACAAACCTATGGTGGTTAGGTGCAGCGTAGGCTGCTCGCGAGCCGATTACGGTCAGCGCCGTATGCACGGGCCGCCGTGTATTGCGACGAAAGTGAAAGTGATCGGCGCGGCCCCGTGTACCGCGTCGAGAGTAAGAGTGGGCGGCGCAGCCGCCTCGTTCTTCATCGAAGACAAGCGTGGCCGTCGGGCCGTCACTCCGCCCGGCTTGATAGTAATAATTATTTTAATTTATTGGCTACTCACCCTTTGTTTGAACAACGGAGCCGTGAGGTGTTCCAGTCCCTGTTTCGTGAAAACGAGACTGTTGGCCTATTGTTTCTCGGGGTGTGATTGGTCACGCTGAAATGTTTTCTAGAATTCCCGAAGGGGACCGTTACCTGTGCCTTTGTCTGGTCGCCACGAATCCGAGAAGTCTACAACCAAAGTCGTGAGACCTCTGGAAGTCGAGTTATCCCAGATCGAAGTTATCCCGTACGAAAGGGCGGCCGTGAAACTGGTGAACAACCGAACGCAACCCGTTTAAAGGGTTCAGCCGTAACTTAACGTTGTGTGCCCCGCAGTGGGGCGTGGCTTGGTGCCGCTGGCGCTGTTGTTAATAATTTAAACTCCCGTAAGTCCGAAGTTAATTAACCGATGTTTTCGCGGAATGTCTTAAGTAAGCACGGAAATCAGCTGAACTTTTCAGTCCAAACCGCGAAAAAAACTTAGTGACGCGACGCCGCCATCGTTTATTGAAGGAAATCAACAATTTATACATACGTGAGGGTTTGTCCGGTCGCTTCCGGAGGAGGACGAGCCTGGAGATCTTCCAGCATTCGGGGAATTTGCTCTCCGAGAGGCACCGGTTGTACGCATCGAGGAAGACTTGTGGCGTGATACTTGAGACCCGGAGTAGGACTTCGTTTGGGGTGCTGTCGGGTCCCGTGGCTTTGCCATGGAGGCACGCCTCGCGCAGCTCTGATATCGTGAACGGGGGTGTCACGGGATCGGCGGCGTCGTAGGTTAGGCGAGGCTCGGACGCCCAATCGGTGGCCGGGGGTTCCGGGAACAGGTGGTCGGCGATGGAGACCTCTCTGCCGCGAGCTTCGACGCCCGGCCGCTTCCGGGAGATCTTTTTAGTGACGACCCTGTAAGGAAGGCCCCAGGGGTCATTGTCAACGGATCGGCAGAGTTCGGCCCAGCTGTTGGCCTGAGCTGCGCTAATGGCGTCGCGTAGGGCTTTCCGCGCTTCGGTGTATGCCGCGCGGTGAACGTCCGTCTGTTCTCGCGGGTCGGGCCTCAATCTAACAGCTTGGGTCTTTTCCATGGCGATGAGGAGGCCCAGTCATGGTATTTTGGCACTCACGATGTCGATGGCTGTATTGGCAATTCTTTCTACATCTGCCGTGGTCTTCCCATGAACTACAACCAAGGTATCATCGGCAAAACCAATTAGCTCGGCGCCTTTTGGAAGAGCAGTCGTCAATACACTATTATACGTTGCGTTCCACATCAGAGGCCCAACCCCTGACCCTTGTGGGACACCTCCGGTTACGGGTATATTCAGCGTTCCAGATGCCGTAAACGGGGTCTCAGTTAATGCCTTCCTGTCGCTGAAATATGATCTACATATTCGCATGAGGTATTCCGGCACGTTCCACGCCTCCAACGCTGTCAATATGCGGCACCATTCGATATAGTTGAATTCATTTTTAATATCCAACGCCACAGCAACACATAATCCTCCATCGTTTGCTGCCATTACCGCCTTCCTCCGGAGTTGTCGTACCGCATCATCTGTCGAGCGCCCCTTGCAGAATCCAAACTGGTTTTGGGCAAGACTACTTCTGCCGGCTATATGCGCCTCAAGCCTTGCAGCAATCAACGCTTCAAACATCTTCCCCACGTCGTTGAGGAGACAGAGCGGTCGGTACGAGGACGGGACACCCTCAGGTCGGTTCCCCTTTCGCAGCAACACCACTCTGGCTTCCTTCCAGCGGTCAGGAACCGTGCCTTCATCTAGGCACCTGTTAAATGTGCCCAACAGCATGGCTGGGTTAGCCCTGTGGACTGCCCCTATGATGACGTTGGGAACGCTGTCAGGACCTGGGGCCGTTCTCCTGCTCCCGAAACGCTTAACCACATCGTTCACCTCTTCCGCCGTGAAGGGATTAAAAGGGTCTAGTGGAAGACCGGTAACTTGAATATTGAGCGGGCACAAGGGGAACAGGGTTTCAATCGTCGCCCTCAATGTGTCCAGTTCCATCCTTACCGTTGCAGGTGGGCCGCTCAACTTGCGCATTACAATTTTGTATGGTTTTCCAAATGGGTCGGCGTCGACCGACTGCACTAGCTCATCCCAACATGTTTTTTACTCATTTCGATAGCCTTCTTAAGACCTTTTTGGCATTCTTTAGAAGCGCCGCCGCATCGTTGGCTTCAGCTGCAGCTTGCGCGATAACCAGATCGTCCACACTTGAACGGAGGCGTTTAAATCGAGCAGTTTGGCTAGTACTTTTCCTTCTGCCCGCTATGCAGAAACTCTTGAGCGTTGTGAGTTCCGGATTCCACCAGTTCACGGGTTTCCTTGTTGAGCTCGGTTCGGTCTTGCGCTGTACCACCATGCTGCATGCCGCATTCACCTGGTCCTCAAAGAGGCCCGCTATGTGGTTCGCGTCGCTACCACGGTGGTCCTCCACGGGGTTTAGCCAATCTGCTATGAGGAGTCCCACCTCAAGCAGTCCCGGGTCAATGCCTTTGGATATGTCCCATTCGCGGAAGGTGGTAATTGAGTAAGGACGGCGCACCCTGTGTCCATTGCCGAGATCAAAACGGACGTAGTTGTGGTCATTGTGGTTGAAGGTATCACTGAGAACCCCCCAATCCAAACAGGTGACATTCGCTGACGTCGCCGTAACATCCACAATGGACTCTTCTCCTCTCGTGAAAGTTGGTATTGAGCCCTCGTTCCGCACAATCAGCTGAAGGCTCCCGAATAGATCACTCAGTTCATCACCGTGGCTGGTCGTTGTCCAATCATCCCAAGCCGCTGATCTAGCATTAAAATCACCAGCAACCACTACCGGCGTACCATGAGGGACCAGTCTGATGCTATCCTCCAGCCTGTTGAGGAGATTGCCGAACGCGTCCCGAGTGGCTGGATTTGGGGTCGTATAGTAGCTGTAAATCTGGTAGCCGTCCACCTTAGCAGACACAAGCTCAGCGTCGCGGATCACGTTGGACACGGAAATCTGCTTACCGGGAACAATAATGGCTGCTTTCTGCGTGCTGACATTTACTACGCTCTCAGACCCATTGTCGCGAATTTTATAGGGGTCGCTCAGGATCGCAACATCGACGGCTTCCTCCTGCATGAACTTCATAAGGAGGTCCTGCGCCACTTTGCAGTGGTACAGATTGACTTGTAGAATCGTAAGCATTGGCCTGGGATCCGCCAGCAGGCGACCGGCTCCCCTCCGCTTGGGTTGAGCCTCGATCCTCCACGTCACGCTTTGGCTTCGCTCTCGGGCGTCTCAATGTGACAGTGCACGCACTAGCCAAATGGTCAGCACCGTTGCATCTGAAACATCTCTTAGCCACCTCTTCTGCACTACAACTGGCGGCTAGGTGCCCCCTCTTCTGACAGTGGAAGCCGGTCCGCTCTTTAGCCTCTAACAGTTTTAATCGGCATCGACTCCAGCCGACGTGTAATTTGCCCTTCTCTGCAAGTCTGACAGCTTCCAGGAAGGAAGCATCGAGGCGTCTGACTCTGCCTCCGCCTAGGTTGACTCGTATTGTGATCATAGCGCCAACGAGCTCTGGCACGGCCGCGGTAATGGCTTCTTCGACATCCTCTGAACTGTGCCATTCTGACAGATCAAGGATTAGGATTGGTGTCGTGCGGGATAGTTTTCTGACACAGACCATCTGGCCGACGGCTGCGCTGAGCGCGTCTAGAAGCCGGTCAGCTTCCTGGCCGTCCTTGACTCTCAATAAAATACTGCCTGACTTGGTAACTCGGTCCTCTGGCGTCAGGGCAAGATCTTTCACCTTTACATCCCCTTTAACCTTCCGCATAATATCAGCATATGAAACCCCCTCCGTCGGGTTACTTATGGTGACCGCTACTCCTTTAGGTACTCTGCTTCGTACCAATTCTAATGGCGACTTCACCATTCTCTAACCCTTTCGTTTCTTCTCTCCTCTCATTGTTAGATCTTGCGCGCTTCCCTCTTTTGCCAACTTCTGCCCATGCTGTCTCAGTTGGCAGTGTCCCACTGGTAGATGGGTGGTTAGTCTTCTTCAGTTGTTTTGGTGCTACCTGTTCCTCGTGCTCTTTTTCCTCTGCGGCTTCGGAGTCGGAGAGCTGTGTTGCCGTACCTTCTGGCGGAGAATAAATGTCATAATCTTGTCCAGCTTGCAGTCTTGCTGGTCCAGTCTATCTTTGATCCATTCCGTCTCGTGAGTTTTGGATGCGTTATTCGAGCTGAACGTTGGGTCCGTCTGGGTAGTCGCACAAGAAGTGGTCGTGGTCGTTTGCATGCCGGTCCTTCCAGAAGAGACTAGATCATGGGGTTTGATGTCCCTGACCTTTTTCTGCTGTTTCATCAACATAGATGTTTTCGCTAGCGTCTCCTTAAGCTCCTTGTGAACGTTTCTGTTATTATTGGCGAAGGTTGTCATGCTGGCGACATAACCTTGCACCATGTTTAGTAGCTCCTCCTCTCCGAGTGCTGAAATAATTATCGTCTTAGTCTTCGCCTGCGTGGCTTGTTTGGTGGATTCTTCAGCACTAGTAGCAGAAAGGATTACGGGGGCCTGGCTGGCCACCCCCGTATCCCTGCAGTCGTTGGATGACGACGTCCGGGAGCTCGCTTGCTCACTCCCGACTGCCGGCATCTGGGGGTCCGAATCCCCTGATGCGGTGACAATATTGCAGTTGTCGACGTTCATATTGAGTTTTTTTAGTGATTTCCTTCACTTGCATTTTACCTACTGCCAGGGGATTTACTGTTTCCTTCAGGGCCCGTTTGCTAGTGATAGCAGGTGGTCATCATACCTATCAACCGGTAAAGGTCAGAGGCGGCTCTGGAGGCTCCGACCCCGAATGGTTAAAGTCTGAGCCGGGGAGTTGGCACCGACCGACGTCGGTGAGCCCCCCCACCACGTCAAGGTGGGTCCCGTCGGGGGTAACCTAACCTAACCTAACCAGACCGCGTTCGTGAACGACTATCTGCTGAAGAGGAGACTTGGTAATATTATGCATATATTTTAGTTTTAAATATCCTATATATATACATACATTTTAGTTTTTAAATATTATATTACTTAGTGAAAAAAAGGTCGAAATAAAATCTTTTGTTATACGTCACATACGGTGAGGATTGTTAGCATGATGGGGGTGAGCGGTAGCGGGGGAATGTCGACTTATTACGTGTATGTTAGGGATGGTCAGTTAGTATATTCCACAATGTTGTGTTATAACATTCGCTCCACAATAATTTAAAAATGTTTGCATTAGCCTTTTTTTTTAAAATCGGCAATACCCTGACCACCTGGAAACGCCGTTCAGCAATACTTCAGGTGGTCAGTGGGGCAATACCCTGACCACCTGGAAACGCCGTTAAGCAATACTTCAAGTGGTCAGTGGCCATCGTTTATTGATAATAAACAAAATGAATATCCTTGCGAGTGAGGTGGTGAGGGACAATACCCCTACACCAGCCCCTTACAAACAACTATGCACAGTTAATAAAAAAATAATAAAACTACTACAACTTAAATTCAAAAATTACAATTACGGCAAGTTGTGCCTCTATGCCTCGACAGCCAGGGACTTGTCAGCCCAGGACGGCGGCATAACTGGGGGGCTGTTGCTTCCACGCGCTGCCCGTCACCTTCTCCTCCGCCTAGAAGGAGCTACACACTGTCGGAACTGCCTGTCCTACTCGGCCGACTCCTTGGCGGTCATCACTTCCCTCCCGAAGCTGGCAACCGCCTCCCAGTTGGCCGGGCTCTCCAGCATCTTTGGAACGAGTCCACCCGGGTCGATTGTTCCGATCGCTAGGTCGAGACGCGCGCGCTGCTCCTCGTGAGCTTTACAGCAATTTTCCATACCATGAGTAGACCAGTGCGGACACTGGCCTAACCTAACCTAACCGAAACTCAATAAATATTGCCAATATTCTCCAATCCGTGGTCGAGAAGCTCAACTCCGTGGCACTTAGTAACTCTAAGTTACACGATAAGCTCAACCATCTCAATGCGACAACTAATGCCCCAATTCCCAAATCAAATGCTCAACCCATTAAATTGCCAGTTGTTGTACACCCGAAATTGGTTACGGATACTCGTTCTACTCAGCCCACAAACCAAATGACTGCCAGTCAATCTTCGTCTGTAAAATCAAAATTCATTGTTGGTTCTCTGAAGAACTCATCTTCCAAGCTGTCATCAGTGCCTGTGCGTAAGCATGTTGATATTTTTGTCTCGAGGCTTGATCCAAGTGTTACAACTGCCTTGCTAGAATCTGAATTGTTCAATGGTTACTCAGACGTGACCATCAGCAAAATGGTTACAAGGCACCCATCATACTCTTCGTTCCATATACGTCTGCCTGCGGAGAAGCTGGATATTGTCCTTGGTCCTGTATTCTGGCCCGATGGAGTAATGGTCAAACGTTTTTGGGGTCGTCTTGCTCCTGAGATGATTCAAGACACCACTCCAAAAAACTGATATTTTCATGTTCGTCTACCTGTCCTCCTCTTATTGATGCACACGCTCCACCCATTTCCAGATCTGGTGTTGAGGAAAACCCCAAAAAACTTATCAGCCTAGGAGTGAAGCTACCCATGGGCTACTATCAAAACTGTAGAGGACCAAACTTTGTCTTTTTAAATGTTATGTTGCTGTGATTAATTATATTTTCATTTGTTTAACTGAAACGTGGCTAACTAATAGCTTCCAAGACACGGAATTAGGTTTACACAACCATGTTGTATTTAGGTGTGATAGAAGTAGTCAATCCAGTAGTTTCAGTAGAGGAGGTGGAGTTAGATTAATTCGTAACGATGTGGTCCATAACTTGTTACCAGCACTTATTAACAATGTTGAATATTTATTCGTTAAATTGTATGTAAATAATACTGCTTATATTGTTTGTTCCATGTATATTCCTCCTAGTAGCCCTAAGCGGCCCCTAGACGATCAATAATATTGACGAGTTAGATTGACACCAGCGTCAATGTACATCAATCAGCTCGTCAAACACAGCCGTCAATACTCATTCGATTCTGGATTTCAAAATATTCGTGTCATGTTCGGAGTGTTAATTTAAATATTTTGAAATGGTTTCCAATACTGATATGGGGTTTCTAGCTGTGACTTTGGCAATATTCAAACTGAGAAAACAAAAAAAGAAAAGAACTAGACGCTGGTCAAAAGAGTGGTTTAAGCTGCGAAGTCATTTTACTCATGAAAATTTGCTAAACGTTCTTCGAGATACAGAACCAGAAGATTACAAAAATTTTCTTCGAATGGACCAAGAAGGGTTTGAAACTTTACTTGAGCTAGTTATGCCCAAAATAGAAAAACAAGACACTATTATGCGTAGAGCAATCCCTGTAAGTCAGAGACTTTCTGTGACATTAAGATATCTAGCGTCTGGCATGGATTTGGAAGATTTGAAGTTTATGTGTGCTATTGCCCCTCAGACTTTGGAAGGCATCATAATGGAAACCTCTGATGCAATAATCGAAACATTAAAAGATAATATACAGGTATGTATGTACCTATTTTATTTTTTGAGGTTATCAAGCAAAAATCAAAACATTTTTCATTTTAAAACATAAAAACCAACTTTTACAATATTAAAATCATTATTAACATAATATTATAATCATTATGAACTATAAAAACAACTTGAATAAAATCAAAACCTTTTTTATTTCAAAATATAAAAACTAAAAAAAATATTGTTTGTTAACTTAAAACGAAGAAAATCTTGACAAGTAACTTGCCACATTTTCCTCTTGAACGGTATCTTCAGATTTTTGAATTGGAGTATAATTTACTGAAGAAACATAGTGATTAGGAGTGATGTGTGTAATCGGAGGAGAGCTAGGTCTTGAATAAAGTAAAGATGAAGGTGATGGAGATGATGATACACAGCTTGACGAATAGTAGGGGGATCTAAAGTTCGTAGTTGTCTGGGACGACGAAGGTGTCAATACAGATTGTGAAGACGTTAAGAAAATCACTCCATGCCTCGTTAATGTGCCCATTTCTGCTTCAAACAAAGTATCATTAATTGTTTTTTCCGCAAAACACCTTTGATCTGAATTCAGTCTGGTTAACTTTAGAGACCATCCCTTAGCTATGAAGTCCGATTCAGTTTCAGATTTTTTAAAATATTGTGTAGTTAAACCAACTAGCTCCTCTGTTGAATCTTTTGAAGATGGTTTTTTTTCTTTGGTGGTAGAGGGATTGGCCGGTCAGTAGACAGTGTCTGTAGGTCTTCACTCAAATTATGCTAAAAAAAAATGATTTTTTTTTTTTACTCAGGTACCAAAAACTGAAGTGGGTTGGAAACAACTAGCTGAGAATTTTGAAGAACTTTGGAACTTTCACAATTGCATTGGTAGTGTAGATGGCAAACATGTATTGATTAAAAAACCACCCAATTCTGGTTCTTATTACTACAACTACAAAAGTACTTTCAGTATTGTTCTCATGGCTATTGTCAATGCAAAATATCAGTTTATCATGGTAGATGTTGGAGCGAATAGACGAATATCTGATGGTGGGATTCTGAAGAACACGATATTTTGGCAAAAGTTGTCTCAGAACCAATTAAACATTCCTAATGCACGTGAATTACCCGGCTCAAATAAAACGTTCCATTACGTGTTTGTCGGTGACGAAGCTTTCCAACTTCAGCCCAATTTCATGAAACCTTACAACAGAGCAGTACTCACGGATGAAAAACGGATTTTTAATTATAGATTGTCCCGAGCACGCCGGATTGTTGAAAATGCGTTTGGAATTTTAACATCGAGGTTCAAAATATTCTAAAAAAATATTAATTTTGAACCACACAAGGCTCGGAAAATAGTGATGACTTGCTGTCATTTACACAACTACTTGTAAACAAGAAATAATGGATATTATTTGCAACGTGGTGATGTTGATTACGAAAACAAAGATACTGGCAGAGTAGAAGAAGGACCATGGAGACAATGAACTAAGCATGTGGCAGAACTTCAAAAATCTAGAGGAAATTCAGCGGCTGAAGCAAAAAAAATAAGAGATGATTTTTGCGAGTATTTCAACTCTTCTGGCTCAGTTCCGTGGTAAAACAATTATTTGACTTAGAACCATATAGGTTAGGTACCTTTGTATTATTTGTTAAATTTAGCAGGTATAAGTAATTATTAAATATTATATTATTTAATATTATGTTATTATTATTACATTATGTATTATTATTATTATTATTATTATTATATTATGTAATATTATATATTAGGTAGGAAAAAAATTCAAAATTAAGTAGGTAAATGGAAATTAAATACAATATTGTAAACGATAATGGGAAAAATAATGAATAATCCAACTGTGTCATGTGTGTAAAATAAAATAAAGCTTATCGCAACAAAACAATGACTGCCCATCGATAATATATAAAATATATTTGATGTTTACTAACCTCGGGAGATTGAGTTTCTGCTATCTCGACTTGGTCCTTGATAATCTGGTTCTGGAATATCGTCCACTGATGCACCTGACCGTTTCTTATTTTCAATCGCTTTGTAGCATTTGTTAAAATTAGTGCGCAATATATTAATTTTTTGTTTCAATTTATCTACTGTGAAATCAGATTTATACGGCTTCAAAGTGTCCACAATTGTTTGGAGTGCTTTAGCTATTTTATTTTTATTGAAATAATCTTTTGATCTCAATTGCCATACATGGTGTGACGATATAAAGTTATCATAAGTGTTAAAAACTCACGCTCACCACCCGATTCGTCGCCAAGCGGTGTCGATAGTTCCGCCAGGCTGTCTGACTGATAAATGATAACAATTTCGGAAATATTGACAATAAACGCTTCTAGATGTTCAATACGTCCTGTCAATCTTGCCCGTCAATGAGCATCAATCGAAATTTCTATCAATCTCTCTCAATGATTGACAATCCATATCAATATCCTTCTAAACGATCAATACTTGCTTCAATATGGTTCCGTCAATATTATTGATACAAATATTGACAATATTATTGATCGTCTAGAGGCCGCTTTATCCCGGTATATGAGTCCTTTATGTCTGCTGCTCAATATATTATCAACGCTAATCCTGGTTCCGTATTTATATTCTCTGCTGATTTTAACCTTCCAGACCTATCCTGGTCTAATGACGAATTTGGCTTGATTTATTCTTCCTCTGGCCCTGCAATCCACTGTGTTCCTGACGTTTTCGCATATAATAATTTTTTCCAACTAAATTTCATACCCAACTCTTATGGTAATTTCCTTGATCTTTTTTTTTTTTTTTTTTCAGTTTGGAACCGACGGCGCCGCGGCAATTGCTTGCGCATTACTTCCGCGAAGCCGCCATTGTTTATTTGACACATCAAACAATTCATACATACGTAGAGGGTAGTCGGGACTGTCTCTGAATTACCCCCCAGACATAGTCATACGTTATACATTGCAATAATACATAATACATTGGTTACGGTTAGTTCGTTGGACGTGGGCTTCTTGGGCCGACCGGAGTCCGCCGCCCTGGTAGTCGCGTACACGGTACACGTCCGTGTTGGCAGGACGACCTGGGTCAATCGTCCTTGGTATCTCAATCTCCTGTTGAGATGCCGCGATGCCGTGATTTAAATATTTAATAAACAATATTATCATCAGTTTCTTCATCTGTTTCTTCATTATCATCTGTATCACTTGAGTTTTGCTCAACATTAATTGGGACATTTGCGTTGTACAAATGTCCAGCTAATTTGAAAAACTCTATTAAGGCGTCATTTTTATTTTTAGTTTGTTTTAAAAACATGTGTTTGGCGAGATATCCTCCTAAAAAATCTTTCTTCCTATGATATTGAGGTAGTGAAAATTTGGCATGTCTCCAAAGGCCTTCAATTGTATTTGTATGCTGCTGAGTTTCGGGATCTTTAAAATTAATACTATGATTAACCTTAAAATGCACATATCCCTCGTCATTCAAACAGTCGTATGCCTAATATATTTAAGTATTAAAAAATATTAAATTTATTAAATTTTAAAAAATATTATATTTATTAAATTTTAAATAATTACCTTCCAACAGTCAGAAATGACCGTTGTCCCTGGTAAAATTCACTCTTTTATAATGTTGAGTAATGTCGTTTTGTCTCTTTTCTCCACTGGGACAAGAAAACATTTATTGGTCCCTCGCTCGACACCTCCAAATACCCACTGACCTTCAACTGCGTGCCCCCTATGGTATTTCCGCTTTCCAAATTTACTTTCGTCAATTTCCACTTCAACACCCACTCCACCGATTTTAACTTTATGAGCAACTAGTCCATCATACATAACTTCTCGACAGAAATTTGACCAATCAACAATAGTATGACGGCTAATTTCTAACTCACTCATAATGAATGACTGCGTGGTGTGTTGGAGGCACAAATAAGACAACGCAACTATCTTAAATATTGAAAGGTGTGACTTTTCGAAAAATGTATTTTTCCTCATCGATACCTGATAGTTACACTTAGTAGCTTTTTGATTCCTAACCGAACATTTCTCACGGCACCTGGGTTAAAAAAGGATCGATTTAGAACGTACCTACTAGATAGCCAGATAGGTACTTACCTCCAAACAAAGCCATCAATAGAATCATTCCGTGACACTAGTTTTAAATTATGACCACGAGGGCATTTGTATTCTCCACTTTTTGGAATTAAATTCCACTCTTGGAGTAGAATAATAATATCCTCATTAATTTTCCCGGAGGTTTCGCAATTAAATATTTTAAAAAATTTTTAAAAGATTTAAATTTGACATAATAACAGTAAACTGTTTAAATATATTAAAATAAGAATTTCTTAAAAATGACCTACTCGCAATTGCACTTTCGGGCAGACTGATTTTATCGTATTTATCGTACTAAGTACCTTATAATTATTTTAAAAATTAAATATTATATAATATAACTGCTATGCATTATAATTGGGATATTTAAAAAAACAAACAAAATTGCACATTTTAATTGGTCTTCGTTCTATTTTTATATCAATATCGCTATTTTATAACTATTTCATTATAAATAAATTGTATATTATTACAAATATTGTTATATTCAATTATCTTGATGATAATTATATCAGGTAGATAAGCTAATGAGTATATTGTAGTACCTACTATACCTATATACCTCCGCTCCGCAAATCGAAAATATCCCCCGACTTGCTGTGCAACACCTCCCCAAGTGGGTCACAGGGTTAAGAAAATTGCATTTTTGTTGCAGTTATGTTGTATAGTATGGGCAGTGATCCCTTGTTAGCGGCACTCGACGCTGCGCTCCTCGGCGCCGTCGCTCCGCGCGGTAATATAGTTGTGTTGCGCGCATGTGTATAAACGTAAAATCGTTAACTTTGGGAGGCTATAACTTCCAAAATAATGGTTTCTGCACAAAAATTCAAACAGTTTCAAAATCAGCGTTGAAAAACACGTCTTTTAAAAAAAAAAATCGAAATTCGTGAGGGGCGTGGTAAAGTGCATTTTAGCCGGCAGAGGGTAGAAAAACATATACATGTTAATACATTAATATCTAAAACTAGAGAACTAACATAAAACATAAATGATAGGCTAGTGTAAAACTAAATTTACAATTACCATTAAAAGTGTATCATTGAATCTTTGTTAAATATTAAATATTATTGCTTAAGGTGTAGCTACTTCTCCAGTCATGAAAAGGTATCAAAGAGCTACTAAAAGGATATTCACGAATAAAATAAATGATTCAAATTCTGCAATTTTAATTAACAATGTAAAAATACCAAATTTAGTTTTAAATATTAGTCCTAATTATTAATCAAAATTTTTTATTTAGGATTTAGTTACTGTAGGTATTGAAAATGAAAATAAGCCAATTGACACTGGTATATCGTCTTCAACTGAAAAGACAATGATTGACATAGAAACGTTACAAAATAATTCAGTACAAAATAACTTATTAATACCAAAATTAAAATCTGAAATTGACTATTTAAATTTAAGTGAAAAAACTTTTGAGAATAGACCAAAAATGTTAACGTATTATACTGGGTTAGAGAGCATTCAACTGTTTAACTTAATACTAGATCAGATTAAATCAGGATTAACTTCCAGCAATCAAAGATTATCAGAATTCCAAAAGTTATTATTATGCTTAATGAAACTAAGATTAAATTTACCATTTGTGGATTTGGGTTACAGATTTAATATTACTTGTTCGGCTGTTTCTAATATATTTCGTAAAGTAGTATTTCTTTTAGAACATATGTTCAAAAAATTAATTTACTGGCCTGATAGAGAATGTTTGCGTACCTTAATGCCTAAATCATTTTTCAATGCATTTGGCAATTCTGTTGCAGTAATAATTGATTGTTTTGAGATTGGAATTGTTAAAGACTGCCTATTACTAAAGGAATTACACACAGTTCACTTCAGTATATTTATTATATTAATCTAAGACAAAGTCACAAGTTCACAAGGTAACATTACGGTTCGGTTTCAGGACGACCTCGCAACGACAAAGGTCTCCAACCAACTAACTAAATCACGGGGTACACTAGATACATGCACATAGTGGAGGGGCTTATCTTATCTACAACTAATGCTGGGTTTTAACACTCGCCCATCCTGACAGCATCTATGTCCTCATAGAGATCCTATGAATTAACATCAAAATAAATACATACATTTATAAAAAAAACATCTAACATGTTATGCTTACACATAATATGTATCTTAATAAAACAAAATAACTAACACATTACATTAATAATTCCTATTAGACTTATATAATAATTTCACATCAGACTTATATTAATAATCTCACATCAGACTTATATTATAATTTCACATCAGACTTTATATAATACTTTCACATCAGACTTATATTAATAATCTTACATCAGACTTTGTATAATAATTTCACATTAGACTTATATTAATAATCTCACATCAGACTTATATTAATAATCTCACATTAGACTTATATTAATAATCTCACATTAGACTTATATTAATAATTTCACATCACACTTTATATAATACTTTCACATCAGACTTATATTAATAATACCACATCAGACTTATTTAATTATATTACATAGTCTTGTAATTTTAACGGCTTCTTTTTGGCTCTTTCGGACTTCCTAACAATGACTGGCGCCCCCTCAATTCGGTCAGTCATCGTTTCAGCGTCTTCAGGACTGTTCTCATCGTCCTTTGGCATTTCTCCACTCGTTGTCGCTTCTCCTTCGCTTAAATCTGGATCTTCCTGACCAATCTTCCATGATTTTAACTGGGAGACGTGCGCCGTAGTTGCAAATTGTCTTCTATTGTCTACTGCAAGCTGAGTGACTCGATAGATATCGTTAGGTAAAACCTCTGTCACCACCAAAGGTCCACGATACCTCTCCTGGAGCTTGGTAGATTCACCCGTTGACACTGGTACTCTCGTCATCACCACCACTTCACCCACTGTGTACTTGGTCTGGTTATGTCGATGGTTGTCGTAAGCAGCCTTTACACGTTCCTTAGATTTTATTATTTCTTCTCTTGCTTCTTCCCAGAGTTGAGATGGGCAGACCCAATCCTCCGCAGTGGTTGAAAGGTCTCTGAGTCGACCTAATTCAAACCGTGGTCTGTACCCGTGCAGCATCTCAAACGGGGTCATTTTGGTTACCTTGGACTCGCTATTATTCATTTGCTTCTGTACCTCCAACAGCAATTTGTCCCACTGTGCTTCTTCACCCTGGGAAATCAACATAGCTAGAACAGTGCTGTTAGTACGCTCTACTTGTCCATTTGCTTGCGGTCTACGTGTAGAGTTGAGAATATGTGTAACTCCACGTGACTCACAGTAGTCTTCAAACCGGTGAGATGTGAAGCAGGTACCTCGATCTGTAATCAGCTTCTTAGGCAGTCCAAATCTATTCACAAACTCATCCATGACATATAGCACACCTTCCGTACTGGTATCGGTTACTGGAAATAAACAAACATATTTAGTGAGATTGTCCACTAGCACTAAAATGTACCTGTTTCCCTCAGCACTTGTGACAAACGGTCCTACATGATCTGCGTGAACTATCTCAAATGGTCTCCGGCCCGGTGGTATTGGATGCAGCAGGCCAGGTTGACGACCTCTGGGTTTTTTTGTCATCAAGCACTCCATACACATCCGAATGTGCATCTTGACATAGCGACGTAGCCCCACAAACCAAAAATCCTGGGTTATCTTACAAACAGTTTTGTCAACAGACAGATGACCTCCCAGGTCATGTGCCGTACCACAATGCTCTTCCGCATGCTCCTAGGCATCACATACAGTAGCCGCCCTTGATACCATCTATACAACAGCGTTCCTACTAGACTGTAGTCATGCACAAGTCCTTTTTCCGCCTTCGTCCTCTGCTCTTCAGGTCTTTGTAATATCTGGTAAATCCGACGTAACTCTTCATCAACATGCTGAGCCATCCGTACTTTATCTTCAATCTCTAATGAAATACACACATCCAAGCGACCAGCCAACACATCATCTAGGGTCTCGCCATCTTGTTCTGAGACGGGATCTCGTGAAAGAGCGTCTACGTGTAGCATTTTAGTTCCCGGACGGTGATAGATATCAAAATCATACTCTTGAAGTATATCATACCATCGCATAACTTGTGGTTTTGTAGCCCTATGTCCTCTAAGATAAACCAACGCTTGACAATCAGTTACAACTGAAAATCTTACACCCAACAAAAAGTGTCGCCACCGGTCCACTGCCCATACTATGCTCATTAGTTCCAGTTTACTAGAGTGGTAGTGCGACTCGGCAACGCCCAGCTTCTTGCTGATGCAGTAAACAATTTGCAATGGTCCTCCTTCCTCCTTGCCCTGCAGTAACATTGCTCCCAGGCCAATGGAGCTTGCATCCGTATGGACTTCGGTGACTGCTGCCTTCGGGTTGAACATACAAAAAATTGGTTTGTTAGCAAATACCTTCTTCATTTCACTAAAGGCAGCTTCTTGTTGTGACGACCACTCGAACACCACTCCCTTTTTTGTTAGCCTGGATAGAGGCTCCGCCAAAGTGGCATAGTTTTGAACAAACCGCCTGAAGAACCCGGAAAGGCCAAGGAACCGGCGCACTCCGTGGACGTCTTTTGGTGTCGGGAACTCTTCAATGGCTTGACTTTTCATCGTCCCTGGACTGATTTGTCCTCCTCCTATGATGAATCCCAAAAATTCTATGTTCCTCGCCCCAAACGAACACTTGGAAGGTTTTAGGGTTAGGTTTGCAATCTCCAATTTTTCCAGGACCAACCTAAGTTTTCCCAACATGTCAGACCAGTCTTCAGCATCAATCACCCAATCATCCAGGTAATTTTTGACTATCCTGTCCTTAAGACTGCCTAGCACCTTCCTCATCAACCGCGTAAATTCTCCAGGAGCTCCTGCCAACCCGAAGGGCATCCTGGTGAATTGGCCCGTATCATCCGGTGTGACAAAAGCCGTCTTTTCTTGAGCAGCTTCAGACAGGGGTACTTGTAAATAGCCGGTCGCCAAGTCTAGTTGTACAAAGTAACGTCCCGCCCTCAGCGACTCAACTTGCTCTTGTAAATCTGGCAACGGGAAATTGTGACGTATGATCTGCTTATTTAATCTACGGTAGTCCACACATAGCCTGTTCTTACCACCTTGTTTGACCAAAACTACGGGGCTAGCATATGGTGAGTCGGTCTCCACCACCACACCATTTCGCTTCCACTCACCAACTATTTCGGCTATTGCCTCTCGATCAGCCGCTGTAGTCCTATAAGGTCGTACATTCACTGGTACACTTCCTTCCTTTTCATTGATATTCATCACCGCCATCGTTGTGCAACCAAGCTCTCCGATCCCCAGAGCGAAACAACCACGAAACTCATTTACCAACGACAGCAGCTCTGCCTGCTCTTCGTTAGATGCTTCTGTGTTAACATGCTTAAAATCTTCGGCCCTTAGGTCTCTAAGTGTTTGCCCTGGTACTGGCGCTAGTACTTGCAGTATATCCAACTCATTTTGCATGGTTACAACCGACGAATCACACAGTCCTATAACGTCCTTCGATTTGCACAATATGAGCTTCCCTTCTTCCTTCTTGTAAGTAACTGCATCCAGATCCAACCAATTCCGACCAACGATCATGTCGTACCTCTGTACACCATCAGGTACCACCAGTACTCTGACCGGCCCAGCCTCGACATCATCGACTGTTATTGTAACATCTGCCTTCCCTACAGCACTTACTGACGGTACTGAAACGCTACCTAGCCCATATAATGATTTCTTAGTCTTCCTTAATTCTAACTTGCAGTGTGTTGCTACACTGGACTTCAGCAACGTGTAATAGCTTCCGGTGTCCAGGAGCACTGTCATCTCGGCACCGTTAATCTTTCCGCGCTTAAGGTAAGGGTTTGTCGTTTCCTTAACCATCATCACATTATTCACTGTCGTTCGTGTCGTGCAGTCACGTGCAAAATGCCCCTCAGCACCACAAGCAAAGCATTTACACTTCTTTTTCATTGTACAGTCTCTTGACCAATGACCAACTTTACGACAGATCCAACATTTACTTTTGTCTGTTTCTGACAATTCATCTGTGTCAGCACTTGACTTGGAACCGACTTCTGGTTTCGTTGCCTTTGCAACCCATTTCCCCGATGGACCAGAAGCCTGACTCCCAGAGTTCGAGCCACCTTTGCTGTTTACTTTCGCAGCAGTGTGTCCCTTGGATTCATTTGTGCGTCTATCTCCTGTACGTATCGTGTTCATGCGAGTCCAGTCTAACAAATCGCTCATCAATTCTTCTTCATCGGTATGACACTTGCCCAGCACGTACATAGCCAACTCCTTAAGATAGATACCTTGAATTATGTAATCTCTAGTCTCGTCGAACGATAAGGACAACGCACGACACAATCTTGACTTCTCCTGGAAATAAACCATGATATGTTCATCGGAAGTTTGTCTCCTTTTCTGCATGGCTTCCCATTTATCGGCTGTACGGAGTTGTCGCACGAATACACTTCGAAATTTCGTTACGAATTCGTCCCAATCTTTGAACTCACGCCCGGTGAACCAGCTACGCGCGGCGCCCGTAACGTATGATCTGATAAATTGCATGCGAAATGCAAACGGCCAACAATTTAAATTTGCCATACCTTCCACGGTCTGAATCCAGTCATCCGCCTCATGCACTGGTTCGCACCCATCGAACACTTTGACTGTTTTATTTAGATCCGGAAGCACCCTATATTCGAACACGTCCGTACGTGGAGTGTTGATAGGCGGCGGTTCTGTTGACGAGCCACGGCTCTCCGCACGTGTCGACGCAACTTCCGTTTCTAATTGTTTTAGCTTTTCTTGTAACTCACCGATCGTCTTATGCAGTTCCACATAACTCGGAGCTTGTAAGTCACCGGCCTGCATATTCTCTTAGCCGCAAAACTGTTCACGCGATCGACAACAACAACTCTTATCACGATCAACAACAACAACTCTTATCACGATAAGATTACCACGGTTATCGCGCCGACAACCGTTGTCTGATACCTGGTTATCAGTCACCGCTGTAGCACAACCACTTGTCCTGAACGACAGTTGTACTACTAAGTACTAACCTTATTTTCCACCAAACCACGTTTCCGCTCACAGTTCACTTCATGAGCTTGAGTCGATTCTTGTTAAATCCCACTTCTGATTCTGTTAAAGACTGCCTATTACTAAAGGAATTACACACAGTTCACTTCAGTATATTTATTATATTAATCTAAGACAAAGTCACAAGTTCACAAGGTAACATTACGGTTCGGTTTCAGGACGACCTCGCAACGACAAAGGTCTCCAACCAACTAACTAAATCACGGGGTACACTAGATACATGCACATAGTGGAGGGGCTTATCTTATCTACAACTAATGCTGGGTTTTAACAGAATTGAAAAACCATCAAATTTAAAGGCCAGAGCTCAAACATGGTCATCTTATAAAAATAAAAACACTGTAAAATACTTGATTGCAATTACTCCACAAGGTATTATTTCATATATGTATATCTGAAAGTTGGGGGGGGGGGGTATAGTCAGTGATAAGCATATAACAGAAAATTGCAACTTCTTAGAAAATTTATTGCCTGGGGATATAGAGGGTTTACAATAAATGAAAGTGTTGGATTTCATTATGCTACATTAAAAACTCCTGCATTCACCAGAGGACAGCCTCAGTTACATCCTTGTAGTATTGAGGAAACAAGAAAAATAGCGTCTGTTCAAATTCATGTAGAACGAGTTATAGATTTAACTCGTTCAAAATACACAATACTTAATGGCCCTGTTCAAATAAGTACCCTTAAACACCAAAGTGACAAATCATGTCTCCTTGATTCGATTGTCACTGTATGTTGCTCTTTAATAAATTTATGTAGTTCAGTTGTACCTTTAGATTAAGTATATTACATTTATATAATTTGTTTAAGCTTACTTAATTATAAATATGAAATGTTTATTTGTTTCTTTAACTAAAATAATAAAATAAAATTAATAAATTGTTACACAATAGACAATAGTTAAGACTTTAAAATATTGTTTACAGATTGAACATTTCCAATTTTTGTTTGGCTTGCGTTTTATACCTAAACATGTGTAATGGTACCAAAGATTTAAACACCCTTCTTGAGAACACATTAACATTTTACCCCCTTTGTCAGTCTTATACATACAATAAGGATATACTTGTCCACTAAAAGATTGTTGATTTGTAGTTGAAACAAGATTTTTGTCAGCATTTGTAGTAACAAATCTTCCCAGTAACTCAGGTAAAATAGCTTCATAAAAGAACCATTTTGATTTAACAGGTTGACTGCCACGAGACCCTTATGTGGGTCACATGATGTTTGTCAAAATGTTTTTGAGATAATTAATGATTTTGTTAATTCTGTTTTTGTCATAACTTGTCAAATAATTTTTTGATAATTTTTTGTAAAATAGGTATTATATAGTTTATGGTGTTCTAATATAGAATTTAACCATTTTTTGGTGTGACCCACGGGTGTGTCACACAAACTTTTTGGCAAGACTTTAATGATCCCTCAATGAAAAAAGTAGGTAATATAATAAAATAAAACCAAAACACATTTTACAAATTCACTTTATTTGTATAGTAATTGATAACTTGTTTCATAATATAAGTAACATAGTGTAATAACAATATAAAAATCAATTTAAAATTTAAACAAATAATATTAACTCTTTGTTAAGTCTTGTTTCATAATAAAAGCAACATAACATTATAATAACAGTATAAAATAAAATAAAATAAAACAATATTAATTCTTTGTTATTGTAAACAGTCTTGTTTCATAAAAAATCAACTTAACATAATAATAACAATAAAAAATAAAATAAAATAATATTAACTGTTAGTTTAGTAAATAGTCTTGTTTTATAAAAAAAACATTAAAACATAATAATAATATAATAATTTAACAGTTTAGGTAGGTAATAATAATCAGTCTATGTTTTGTGTAATACAAAAAAGCAAGGAACACATAATTGTTTGTTGCAAATAAAACATTTTGTTGTGACTTTTTTGCAATGACTTTGAGAATATTTTCTTCCTTTTTCTTGAGCAATATTCAAGTAACATTGAACACATCTGTTTCTTTTGGCTGTTGTGAGTACATGTTTGTTTGATAGTTCTTGATTCATATTGGGTTTGAATGTCAGATATTTTATCAAATTTGATCTAAAATCAGTTATCTTAATGCGTGTTGCAGTTGTTTTTTTAAACAAACATAAAGCATTTACAACTGATGTATTCAAAAGAAGTTCAAATACCACTTTACGATACCATTTTAATGATTTTCTAAGAGGTGAGCCATATGAAGCCATTTGATCAGAAAGATCAATAAAAGACTTACCTCTGTTATAATCTAATACTACTTCTGGCTTTGATTTATTTTCTCTTCTTGGAACCATAACCATATTATCTGTATGTTTTGTGCTTAACATGTGTAAATCTCTTTTATCTTTAAATTTTAATACCATAACTTTAGATGAACTTTTTTGAGCTATTACTTGACCCTTTTTTAATTTTTTTTTGATAACATAGTCAGGATTATACTTTCTATTTGAACGGAGTGTTCCAACTAAATGTGTTTTTCGTTCAAGAAGTTGATGTGCTAAGGAAACACTAGTATACCAATTGTCTACATAAAGTGTGCGCCCAAAATCTAAATACTCATCTACAAGGTTCATAACAATTCTGGAAGAAACACTATCATTTTTGTCAACCACAGATTCTTTACCAGAATAAATCTTGAACTTGAGTGTGTAGCATGGACTAACACACAGTTTAAAAACTTTAACTCCATACCTATGTCGTTTTGTTTGAATATATTGTTTAAAAACTAGGCGACCTTGAAAGGCTATCATTGATTCATCAATACACATATCATGTGATGGAATAACCCATTGTTTAAATTTTTGATTTAACAAATCTAAAATATTTTGAATCTTATAAAGTCTGTTATTTAGGTTAGCGACATCATTATTTTGAAAATGTATGTGAGATAATAGTAGTTCAAATCGGTTGCGACTCATAATATGGCTTAAGTGAGAAGTTAGCAAATGAGACGATGTCCAATAACTAGCAATAGTTGGCATGTTTACTGTACCCATATACATTATGATTCCAAGGAAATTTTTTATTTCTGATTCGTTGGTGTCAATCCATTTTTGTAATCTAGAATGTCTTTTTATATTTGGTGAAGCTAACTTTTTATTTGCATACCTGTTTGTTTCAGTGACAATTAATGATATAACTTCATCATCAATAAATAAATAATAAAAATCAATAGGTGTTCCGTTGTTAAGTGTACATAAAATATCATCATTAATTCCAATATCTAATCCATCAGGATTAAATTTAAAATCATGTAAATCATTATCTGCTGGGCCCCATGTCAAATTTTTTAAATCTGGTAGAATATTTGTTGATGTTTGGGTTGGTATACCAACATTTAAGTCACCCTAAATACAAATTTAAGTATCATAGATAACAAAATAATTCATCTTCTTAAAAATAAAATTATACCTCTGAAATGCCTTCTGGATCTATATCTGAATCACTTTCTGAATCACTGATTCCTACAGGATTAAAATTTGGATCAGAGTCAGTATCGTCCATTGAAAATAATGACTCGTCATAACTCTCATTGAGGGCATCAAAAATATCATTGGAATTCATATTTATGAATATTAATATATAATAAAAATATTAAAAATATAATAGTATAACAAAATAAAAATAATTAATAATAATAACCGTTGTTATTTAACATTTTGACTTATTTTATCTATATGATATGGTGAGACACTAATACGGGTCA
>JANEHU010000901.1:0-24472 GCA_027563435.1 Nasonovia ribisnigri | reverse complement strand
TCTGGGCTTTTGTTAGGATCATAAGGGTAATGCGTGGGATTATCAGGTGCCGAGATAATCGCTGGGGAGTTTGATAGGTACTTATATAATTTTCTCCCATTTACGTTTGTTGTGTTGCATTTCCAGTTTACATGTTTTGAATTTAAGTCACCAATGATAACAATTTTATTATAGTTGCTTAATATTACGTCGAAGTCGGTAGTGTACACTGTACATGTTATAGCTTGGGGATTGATATGCGCTGACTATAGTAGTATTAATATTGTTAATTAGTAGTGTTATTGCTACGGCTTCCAAAGAACGTAGACGAGGTATATATGCCTGTTGGTGTTTTATTTTGGTGCGTATTAATAACGCGACACCACCTGAAGGCCGGACCGCTGTCCTATCATTGCGATAAATTGAATAGCCATTAAATTTAATCGAGTCGGTTGTACATAAGTGAGTCTCACTTATACAAGCTATATTATCTACATTGTGATTTGTGATAAGATAAGAATGTAGCGAAAGTGTTGCGGTTCCGTTTAATGCCGTTTGCACTTTGCATTCCAGTTAATGATGACGATGTTACTAATATTAATTAAATTAGTTGACATTTAGATTATTTAATAATGTAGGAAGATTAGTGATTACTTTTTTGATAATTTCTGAGATAAGAGAAGTGAATAAAGGCATTAACGATTTAATGAGTTCATTAGTAATATTTGTGCTGTTCGATTGATCATCTACGGTTACTTCTTTTTTGCTTAAGTTTGTTTTAACTTTAGCGGCGTAAGATTCGCTTTGGGTATTTATTGTTTGAGTACGTAAATAGGGTTGGAATGCATTTTATTCTTTAGGTTCAGGAATAGTTTGTAAATGTTTAGGTGGGTCTTTATGAGACTAGCTTTACTGTGGTTTTTAATTTGTTTATAGATTTTACATCCTTTATAATTTGCTGGATGATTTTCATTGCAGTTTACGCATGTCGGTGGGCTATTACTATCTTTAGTACACTCAGAGTAGTGGTGTTGTTCTGGGCATTTAACGCATCTAGGAGGTAGTTTACAGAAATTTTTTGTATGATTAAAACGTTGGCAATTTTGACATTGAGGAATAGAGTTATCGGTTTTTCTATTTTCTACCGTAATTATGCATTGAAGGAGACGATCTAATGAAAAAATATTTTTTTCTGATTTATCAAGGATAACAGTGACGATTGGAATTGGTGATTTATGACGGTTTTGTAGACGGGTTACAGACGTGACATTAAATTTTAGATCAAGAACTCTGTTTGAATACTGTTCAAACAATATATTATGGGTACACACTTATTATTAGTTATTACATTTACATATCAGTTTATTACTTATATTTGTCTACTGAGCTATAATAATTTCGATTACGCGATGAACTAATTACTTTTTAATGCCTGAGCATATCGGCCCAAAGCTGTGTTATATACGATGTAGCTGGTACCTATTAAAACTATTAGTCCATTGTCCATTAGGGTATAGAAAATTAGAAACCTCTGTAGAAACAACTTCAACGATTTCGATTTAAAATCTATAATAATTAATAATACAATTACTGTTGTCATATTGAGTTTATGTAGGTATTAAGCTATATTGTATATTTATAAATTTTAATTTTTTAAAGTTCGTCTAATGATTATGACGTATGGAAACAAAATACAAATAACAATATAAATATTAGTATAAACTATTGGAGGTAGTTACCTCTATATGACTATATAGTATATACAGTGGTGTTTTGGTAAAAAAACTGGAGGGTATACGCGGAAGAATTTATGACAATGACTATCGTGTATTTATTGGGATCAAAAAATATCAGATTTTATCACTTAAAACGACGCTCGCTTCGCTCGCGAATATTCAAGTTTTTTTTAGATCTCATGTTCACGAGTATAAGCTTTTATATCAAAAAAAAATGTATATTAATTTTATACCATATTGTTTCTTGATTTATCTAAGTATTTAAAGTTTCTATGGAAAATTCAATAATTGCCCGATTTTAAAGGCAAAAAATATTAATATAATTGTAAAATAAAAGCATAATCATGTCCACTCAGACGGCCACAGTGAATCCTGACAGTCAGCTTCAGAAGTCTCAACACTGTCTAATTGAATAGATGGAGATGTCTCGGAAAATAGATTTTCTTTTACCTACACCAAATAAAACCATCTAAGTATTTAGTATATAATTATTTCAGGTACCATTCAAAATTTCTAGTATCTTGAATAAGAGATAGGTATTTGGTACCGATATAATTTTTAATTATTTTCTTAGCACAATAAGAATAGATTTTGCTATACATAACTTATTTAACTAATATTCTCCTCATATTCTCTTAAAATTATAAACATATGCCATAATAAACAATGAATATAGGTAGGTAATATAAATAGGTAGGTAGGTATATGAATTTTCTTTTTATACAAATATTATAAAAAATGCACAAGTAAAATATACATTGTACAATACACAATACACTTGAGTAATACTTGTAGGTGTTGAAAATAATCTTAGATTTAAAATAATTAAAGGTAATACAAATTAACAAATGGTATTCTTTTAGAATACTTATAGGTATTTTAATAATGGTGAGATAAATCTTGAAAAGTTTTATTATGTTGACAAAATATGGCACTATAACTTATAAGTGTTCCTTAAATAAATGGTACACAGTTGCATACTTGAATTGCACTATAGCATAGATTTTATAATATACAGCTAAGACAATACACATACCTATAAAATAATAATATTATACAATATACCAATATATTGTAACATAAAAAACCAATATTCCTTTGATATATTTAAATTATAGTAAAGTAAATGGTTTAAAATAATTTTGTTCAGGTGTTTTAATTTACCATAATATTAAAAAGAATTATAACAATTTAAAATTTAAATAAATAGTATTTTTTCTCACTATTAACAAAAAAAGCTAAATAAGCTGACACTAAAACTATTCTCAAGTATGCAAAAAAAAATTTTTTTACTGTTAACTCGATGTTGAATAAATTATCCACATATTGTCCCTAATAAGTCTACATAGGTATATTCAGTAGCCATGGTAGTTTTATTGGGAAAATAATTATCTTATTTGTTGAAAAATAAGAAAATAAAGTGTTTTTTTCTTTCGAGTGTGTAGAATCCATATTTTCAACACTTAACACTTCACTTCACAAGTCACAAAAAAAAATATTACAAGAAACAAAATGTAAAATAAATAATAACGGAAGATGAGCAATGCTGCAGGACGTCAGCTCTTGGAATAGCACTCGCCACACTATCTAGTAATAGTATTCTAGTATATTCTTGTATAGAAACATCAACGCCCGCTTGTAGATATATTATTATAATTTAATACCTAATGAATATAGCAATAGCTAGATGATAATCGATAGCTATAAATAATAATCAATTATCAATTTTATTATTAACCTACCAATAACAAATTTTCTAAAAATAAACTATGCCCTATGGATTTTTTTCTGTTTATGAAGTAGGTATACGAGCGTATACGTGCGTATACGTGCGTATTGCCGTTACTTTTATAAGGTATACGCTAAATCACCAAGTTGGTTCACGGGTATACGTCGTATACCCGCGTATACCCTCCAAAACACCACTGAGTATATATATATATCACCCATAACATGGTCACATGGATAATTATTAAAATGGTAATAAACTATCACATAATGTTTAACAATTACGATATAATAGTATGAAAAAAGTGGTAAACTAGTAAATATGTTTATGAACTGTTAATATATTAAATAAACATATATATATTACATGTCTACTTAGTAGTTAGTAGGTACTTTGTATAAACTATAAATAGTGAATTCAGTATTCCAGTATTTACTTTTAAAATGTATACAGCTAGGTATCGACACTCGACAGTCAGAAACTAAATGTTGTAGCGCTAATAATGAAAAATAATAAAATATAATAATACATTTTTGTTATACAGCATTTTATATTATCTATATTACTTTAATATAATTGTAATAGTTATATTTAATTTTGAAAATAAATAATCTACAATCTACATGCAACTTGGAAATTCAATTAAATATGGACATGTGATGTATTCTAAATTCTAATAAATACAAGTAAGTATGTACCTATACTCACATAAAATAGTAAAATATTAAGATACTAAAATCTGTAGGTATGGTATATATATAGAAAATAATTAACATAACAGTTCTTATTTTTAAACGTTGTGTATTAAATCACTAATCACTTAATTTAATTTCTAATAATTTATTTAATACAAAATGTATTCAATTACTAAAATGTACCAACATTATTTGTATGACTTTAGAGTTGTTAATAATAAAACAATAATAATGAAACGTGTATTAACTTATCGGGTGCTGCACTGCTGCGAAATGAAAGCAAAGAATATCCATTAATATTAATATAAACTGTATTTTTTAGTATTTTTTAGTATATTTGGTAAAATATTGCTAAAAATGTATTGAAAATGTAATGCAATACATGAATTTAAATGAGCTTGATTGGCTAAAGTTTGAAAAAATAAATTTGCAAGAATTTTATTAATCTCAGTGAGTATTTTGTTTATCATTCCTTATTATGATGGTCAAAGGGCCCTCCATTAATTTGCCCCTGACCCCGAAAAACCTTGGGACGGCCATCAATGTATAGTATCTGTATATTGATACTTGCATTTATATACATCAATAAATTATATGTTACGGTTAATGCAGTGTGTTGGTCTGGATGATGATTGAACTTTCGGCGGCCAGACCTCAGTACAATAAAGTTCAATTATGCCATTCAATGGGCCTAGTATTAGTTTGTATTGTTACATTTTTAAACTCTACAGATGCAAATCAAATTAGTATTAAGAACCTAAGTTATACAAAGCTGTGAGTGCCTAATTTAATTTGCTAAGTACCTATAGATACCTATAAAAATTTAAACAATTTTCATAATAAAATGAATAAAGGTGGACAAGAGGGTGTTGCTCTGCTGTACAGTAGGTTACAAGTGGGTCACTGTAATGAATGGTGTTAAATTTGAGTTCAATGATAAAATATCATTTTTTACGAAAAATGAAGATTGTCAGTTAGCCTATAATATTACTAATAGTATATTTGATGATATTATTGTGAATAAAGAAATATATTTACCTTTTTACGTGGAATCTTGTCTAAAATGTTTAATCCTTAGCAATAAAAGTTGAAGATATTTATAAATTTTAACTTCAAAATCATATTAGATTCTGAGCGGAGCGATGAATGTATTGATTTTAAAATTATTGAATTTTAAATTTTTTTTTGTGTTTGTCTACACAATATGTTATCGAAATAATGCTTCGATTTTCAACTTCAGTATCTTGTTCGATAAAGTGAATCTAGTTGGTGCATTCGGGAGGTCATTTTTTAAAATTTCCAATAGTTTTCAAAAGCTCCAGGAAAAACAAACTAAAAATTAAGGAAAAACGGGAATTTTTACGCAAAATCGGTTTTTGACAAAATCGATTTTGGTTTTTGGTGTAACTCTAAAACTAATGACCGTTGATACATGTAATTTTCACTGGTTGTTTATATTAGCATTTTCTGTACACGATAAAATTTTCAAAATATTTTGACTTGTTTTGAGATGTTTAGGGATATTTTCAGTTTCCAATTTTATTAGTTTTTTTTTTATAAATGTCAATAAAATTTTTTTTGTTAGGTAAAAATTCTTGAAAATTTAATAGAGGACTCCTAATATATTGTTTCAAAGGCTGATAAAAAATATTAAAAGTCACAATTCTTTTTTAACTAAACATTTAAAGTTCAAATTTTGACAAAATACGTAAAAATGACGAAAATTTGCTAATTATTTTGAGTTAGAAATTCATAAAAATTTTTCTATTTAAATCTTAGATTTTAAAATCTAATTCAAGATTCCTGATAGGTTTATCTACCTTTATCACAAAAAAATTGTCTAAAAGAAAGTCAAATTAAATTAATTAATGTCTTTAATACAGTAGGTATCCGTATTATTTCAATTTTTTTATAATAATTTGGGAGCCGTAAAATATTGTGAACAAATACCAAGGAGAGGGGTTTAGCACCCTCCGTCCCTCCCCCCACCGTGTGTGTACGCCATTTTAATAGCACTTAATTATGACTTGAGCTGCGTTATTATCTGTGAGCATACTTATTTAAAATAAGATATTACATTATCGTAGATAATTAACCAAAAACGATTCTTATTGAAGACGGTTTATCAGCCTATATATTATAACAATATTTTTGAATTACAAAAAGTAAATCGTTACTCTACAATCTACCTTTAAAATATCTAATCTCGTCCAAATTTTAACTTAAAATACCTATTAAAATAGGCTGCGTTTATATATTATAATTATTAGATTTTTTGGTTATAGAAGGTTTATTAAGAAACCTTGTTTTAAATTAACAGTCCTTAAGTATAAACATTTTAAATTTTATAACTACAATATAATTTGCAAACTTTCGTAGTTTAGATGAATTTTTATAACATTGAAGTTCTTACTTCTAAAGAAAAAAACATCCCGCCCTTCCTATAACTGCTACTGATCTGAGCGAACTTTTTTTCTCTACGACATTACAATATCTTATTTGTACGGTTTTCTGGTATTTTTCATATTATGCGTCTCGCGCACACTGTCAGTCATATGGTTCACAGTATTTACCATAAAATATTTACACATAACAATTTACATTTTACAACAGCTGCAGCTGTTGATCGTGTACGGTATCGCTGTGTCGGTACCTTTATTTTGTTCGCTTCGCTGTTGTCAGAAGCAGAACTCAGAAATCAAATATCAAAATGTCTTCGGACTAGATTACTGGAACAACTTGTTAGATTAATTACAAATTTACAAACATTAGAGAAAAAAATTCTTAAACTCAATGTCATAGTTTTTAGTACACTCTGAGACTGTAACCGTGCAGTATTTCTAATATTATTATCATATATATCGTTATTGTTGCTCCTACGAGGCTACGAAGTTACATATCTACCTGTTACAGGAAAGTACATCATATTATTATAATAATATAATCCCAAAGACCGAAATCGAAAATGCTTCTCGTCAAATGTCTGTGAACCCTAGCGTGTTTGATCAACGATCACAATATCTCTATTGTTTCTTGACGAAATGGAAACCGTCAATTGGAACTCTCTTCCCAGCCTGGCTCTCCACCAGGTGTTCACTCACCTATCACCCGAATCCAGAGTGGCCGCTTCGTCCACTTGCAAACACTGGAGGACTGCTCTATACCATCCACAGTTCTGGCAGAGTCTGGTGCTAGACATATCATCTACTGGAACTTCGTACACTGAAGTCAAGTCTAAAGTGAAGCATGCCAATAAGAACCTAGTGACGTTGGTACGTGACATCCACCTTGCATTTGATTCCCGCAGCACTCAGTGTTTTGAATTGGCTTCGTCTGTAGTCAAGGCGTTGATGGGCAATCAACTGTTGAGAAATGTCGACATTGAACTCAATCACTGTGAGTTGTCAAAGGACGAAATGTAAGTGGCTGGCCGTCTTGAACGGATGCCAGACAATATAGGGATTTTAGTTTTAAAACGCTTTTTTATTAACGTTAAAATTTTATCAGATTTCAGTATAGGTGGTCAATTCAGAATTATTTTGAGTTTGCTATTCTCAATGTCGTACAGAAAGGAAACATCGAAGGGTTTAGTTTTGGATATTTTATGTTTTACTATTGGAATGCTTTGATTCATATGCTATCCAAGTATAGTTGTGATAGCTTGCAACGTTTGGAACTAGCTGGATTGGGACCATCAATTTTTAACGAAGAGAGCAAAACAACATGTTTTAATTCAACTTTTGATAGTATGTCGTCGCTAATCAATTTAAAGGTCAGTTATTTTTTCTTTTCCCGATCTGATAAGGAATTGTTGATCTAGTAATAATAATAAAAATTTTTACTTTAGAAATTAAGTTTAGACCTAAATTCCAATACGTGCAAATTGCTTCCAGCATTGTGTTCAATGTCTCAATTGGAAATCCTTGTCTTACATGTTCATAATGAGTTGGATATAGACATAAGTGATGATATTTGGGCTGATATTAAAAAATACTGGTAACTATAAACTTTATTTATTTATAATTGCTTGTGTTATACCTATATAATATATAGTAGATACTCAAGCTACCTATGTATATTGTGTAATATTACAAATTGTTATTATAGCCCTAAACTTGAACTAAGATTGACAATTATCAACTGTCATATTGTTGCTAAGCACCTTCATACTAAATTACTTCGTCCATCAATGCCATTAACACATCTTAAAGTTCTTTTTTGTAATGTGGTAAGTTACTTATGATACATTTTTTTAACATATCTATGAATTATAATTATTATTAATTACTTAATATTTAAGTGTAATGAAATTATTTACTATGTGTTATAATCTATAGATGAATATTGAAGTATTACATAAATTATTGGACTATAGAAATACATTTCAATCATTAATTTGGGTTGACGAACAATCAATGAACCCCGCTGGCTTACTTAAAGGACATTGGCATCTTGAACCTTCTGCAGATGACATTGAAACTAATCCATTGATAATATTGTCATGGGTTTGCAGCAAACTTACAGAACTTGTTGTATTGGGTAAATTTGTGAATTTATTAGTTTAATAGTTTATAATAATAAGCAGGGCTCAAGCATTTGATTTTTTTATGGTTTAACTTAAAATCTAGCAAAGTGATATAGAATTGTACTTCATATTACAAAATATTTAGTTATGAAATTTTAAAACGATTTATTTTGCTTCTTCGACGATTTAAAAAAAAAATGCTTATTTCTAGTTATTCTGATTATTTTTGCTTTTTAGCATATCTCTGCTTAATTATGATTTATGATGACACGTGCCACTAACAAATACCTAGAATTTTTAGTTAATTACTGTTTTTTTTTGTTTTGTTTTTTTTTTTGTTTATGGTAAAGCTGGAACTAGTAATAATTGTTCTCCTTTGTATCAATTTCCTTGTAATAAATACCGGAGCTAGATTGTGTTTTTTTTTGCTTATTTTAATATTTTTAACTGCTCATAATAAAGTATTTAAGTGCTTTTTTCAGCACTTATTTTGATGATTATAAGAGTTTTAAGTCCTAAACCCTGTTAATAAGTAATAACATTTAAAGATATGTCAAGATCTAAACTTACAAGCTGTGACAAAATATTTAGTTTAGACCTTAAAAAAAATACATATTAAAAACGCATATCTTATTGTAATATCTTATTTCCTTTTAAATTTTCATTAAAATGTAGTAACTAATGATCAATAATTTTAGGATACTTTATTGAACCAGTGGACGTATGTGGAATCGCGAGACTGAGAGGTTCTAACTTAAAAAGGTATGAATTACTAGAAGAAGATATTTGCTTTCATCAACCACAAACCGAAATGATTTATGATGAAGTTATTTTAGTAAGTATTTTGAAATTCAACTATAAATGTGTAATTATTTGAGATTGGGTGATAAACATTTATTGTCTTATTGGCTAGGCTCATATACAATGTAAGACTAAGAAGAATCCTTATGTGTTTGTTGTGTCAACTGTGAGTCGATACATCAGCAAAAACATTCCATTTTTATCAATCTAAATGTTTAAAGAAAATATGAATTTTAAATTACTATTTTAAAGAAATATGTTCAGTTGTTTCAAAAAATGTCGGCTTTCATAAATATTATTTATTAATCAGTCATCTCTGTTTCATGACTCACACAGATGTAACAGAAAAAACTTGCTGTATCTTTCTTTTGTGACTAATGGTTAATATTAATGTATCACAACACTAATTTATTAACTTATTGTAACTTATCATAATATATAGATATATCATTTCTTAGATTTTTTTTAATATACTGTTTGCATTTTAAATTATTTAAACTAGTGATATGAGTCTTGTAAATTTACTGTGTACAATTTTATCAGTAAGGTAAATTAACAGTAAATTTAAAAAAAAAGAATTACCGTTAACATTTTTTTACCATTCAAAAGTCAAGTGACCACCTAATTTGCGTGCTTTTGTATTTTTATCAAGATATTAAAATCATAATAAGAACAAGGATTTTTATAAAATGATAATGACCAATAAGTGATAAGAATTATTATGTTTATTAAATACAAAATTTCATTAACTATTGCGTCACTACAGCGATATGTGGTTACTGGTTAATATAGTTTAATATCTAATGTTATCGCTTTATTTTATATTTAATCTTGGCTTTTTTACATAACACTGTGACAAAATTTAATAACTATTAATAAAAATTTACCGGTAAAATTTTTTGATAAATTACCAACAAATTTTTCTACGTAAAATCCACATCTCTAAATTTTAAATACTAAAAAAGCTTTTGACAAAACACAGATTATAGTATTCTTTAATAATGTTTGTTATGATGATCATAGTCTCTTAATATTAACTATGTAGTCGCAATGGGAGAAATACGGTGAGTGGTTTTTACACTTTTACTACATTACACATCATAAGACAGAGACAACAAATTTCACTATTGTGTTGACTTAAAATATATTATAGTATAAGATAATTGTTATTGAAATATTGGATATAATGTTCATTTAACACCTTATTATATTTAAAAAATATTTTCATCTTATTTATAAATATAATTCACATATTTTGTGAAGATTATGCATTACATTTGACAGTAGTCTAGTAATAACAAGAATTAAAAAAATGTATTTTCTAAATTCTTTCAGGATGTATCAAATTGGATGGATACAAATTGGAAACCTTTGAATAAAAATAATTTATTTGTAAGTCATTCGCATTACATTTTGAAATGTATTTCTAAAGATTTAACAACAAAATTAGATATTAATTAATATTTACCACAACAATGACTTTAAATACCTATATTCAATTTACTTAATACATTATATTTTTTGGTCAATATTAATAATTAATATAAAAGAAAACAATATTTTAATTACGAAAAAAGGTTTAAATTACATAATTAAATATAGGTACACTTTAAAAATCTTTCTTAGAAATATAATTTGTTGTTATATCATAATAATAACAAATTATACTTGTATATGAGGAATGTGTAGTTAAAAAATTACTGTTGCAAATAATATGTACGTAATATAGAAGTACCTTGTATCTAGAACTATAATTCAAACATTTATAAGTATACAAATTTTAATTATTGTAAAAGATTCAAATAGTAATAACTAATAGTACTCCAATATTGTTTTACTACCACACCCTAATTCACTCTAAAACAAAAATATTGAACTATAGATGTTTAAAGAAACATTTTTCAATCTAGTCCTATTTTATTTTTATTCATTTTATTTTTTTTTTGTTATTGTTTACTTTAAATCCTTTACTCATGGCAATTGTATTCAATGGTTCTGTTATTAATTCATTTTACTGTTTTTCTCTGTGGGAGTTTGTTTAAATAATATGGAAAAATTTTGAAAAGAAAGAACCTTATTATTTCTTCGCTATTTTCTAAAATACAAAATATCTTATATAGGAACATTTTGAAATTTTTACTCATTACATATTTTATATTTTTTACACTAATTTTATTATATGTGAAAGGTTCAGTTTAAAAAAAGGATTAGATACTTTATTTTTTGTTTAAAAAGTATAATAATAATAATAATAAAAAAAAAATGTTATTTAACATATTTAAAAATCTGATGACCATTAAAAAGATGATTGAAAGTTACCAAGGTACATTTTTAATTTACTTTATTTATTGATAATTATGTTACAATATTAGTATTGTACACTTTCATTTATTTTTCTAATTCATACTTAATTAAAAAATTAAACATGATAAAACAATCGTAATATTCAGATAGTATTTGCCAATTTCAAGTTGAATTTTTACTTAATAAGAAATCATCAAGATCAATTTTTTATGCAATGATCAATCCAATTGCTTTAAAATAAAACATTTGTTTTCAATAATGATAAAAACAAAATATTTATATTGTATTATGTTAGCAAAAGTGTTCCTACCACAAACTATATAACTATGTGGTTCTACTTATATGACGAGTGCAACTCAAAAAAAGCACATTTTACTGATTAGACTGTGATAACATCTGTTAAAATATGTACAACATTATAGTGTTTAGGCAATTAGAACTGGCCGTGACTAGAACGGACCATCAAAGAGTTGTTAATTCTGTTAAAAATAATATTGTTGTTGAAATGTGTCTATTAAAATATATATATATATTATAATATCATATAAATGTAAAAGAACGTGATTTTAGAAATAATTGATTAATTAAGATCTAAACTACTGTGATGTTTAAAAAGATCATTTCTTATGTTGTTAATGTAGGTTAATTGTCTATAACCATTTTATAAAAGAAGTAAGAACTGTAACAATTGTTTTGTTTATATTGTTAAAATTGTTACAATGTATTTGTGTGAATATTTTTCAACAGTAACACAAGTTACACAAACAAAACTATGACTGAACGAATATGATGCAAACAATTTGTAATAGATTATACTTGTTATCATAAAAAAAAAATTTTTATTCTGTGATCGATAACAAAAATTTTAAAAGAACGTATTCAAAATCTTAAAATAAAACCCTTTGTTTTTAACAAACTAAAACTCGTTGAAACAAAGGAATACGCACTGATTTTGAATTTATTTTATTTATTTTTATTATATTGTTATCCAATATTCATATTGGATTTTTAGAAAATAATTTAGTATTGTATTCTATTTATAGTCCATATGTTGAAATTATTATTTAAATATGATTAATTAATAGTCAGGAAATAAAATAAAAACATTTTGTTTTTAATTTGTATTTAATATTTTAAAATACACTTATTGGCTATAAGTTAATTAGAATATACTATATTTATATTACCTATATTAGTATATAACCTATATCTTAATAGAAAATTAATAACCAAAATATTGTTAAAAAATAAGTTATTATTCCTTCAGGCAAGTATTGTCCTCTTAGTATCCTAATAATGTTAAAAAAAAAGTTAATTTGTGTATTCACTCATATATTCTTGTGCTTGTGTTCATTGTTACATCTTTATCTAATTATATTGTTTATTATAATTTATAACCAATGTCTTCTTAACAGACAACAAAACAAATATATTATATACTTATTAAAATAATTTTTACAACAAATTCAATATTAAACTTATGTGGCAGTAATAAATAATTTATATTGGACTACAATTTAAATCTATCTTGAAAATCATTTTTTGTCAGAATTCTATAACTTGTAAAATGTTATATGTTAAAAAAATGTATATTTTTAAGTTTTTATTTTTCCCCTATTTAAAGAAAAAAATTTAATTTTAGTGTGCACTTTTACAATTTTATTTCTGTTAAAAACTGTTGTATAGTTTTTATTATTTTTTAAGTCAAATTTCAAACATTAGTTTAACTAAATATTTATTAATGTAGTAATGTACCTACTCCACTGCCACAACATCAAAATCTAATTATCCTCACCTAAAACAAACTTGATAAAATACTATAAAACATGTTTTAACCAAATGCTAGAATTTTAATTCATGTTTATTGATGTTATTATATTATGTAAGTTGTATTATTATTATTATTTCATTTTATCTTATTTTTATTGTATTAGAATCAAACTTGTTCTTATAATCTTTAATTGTTAATTTTTATTAAACTTATATTTATGGGTTCCATGGTTTGATTGATCATGGTAAAATATAAGTGATCAACACAATATATTATTCAAAAATAATTTACATATTATATAAATGTATTCATTATAAATTATTGTAAAATAGAAAAAGAAATCAATAAATATATTATGATTCCAATTGAACGTTCTAGGTTTTTTCCTAAAAAATAGTGTATAAATAATTTAATAAATATTAAGTTTGTTTAAAATTACTATCCCAAGCTCTTTTCCAGCGTACATCTGGTAATCCTGAAATGCCTGGTATGATATTTATTACATATTTGTATTTCCTATTCCCATCAGTTAGTGCCTGTTCACTACTACTAAAACTAGCACAGTATTATATATTTATATAGTGATTCCCAAAAGTTTTCCATCACGGCACATAATTATTTGTTATTATATAAGTTACGGCACTCTTCGGATAAACATTGTCTATTTACCAAAAATAAGTACTTATTAGGTACCTATAATCTTTAAATTATCAGTTATCTAGTACTATCGAATATTTTTATGTATATTTTTCGATATTGAACAATATTTTATTCTATTGTATATTTGTATGAAACAGTTACGTTCAAACCTGTCATGCTAGTGTTAAAATAAAATTAGTTTTTACGGCACACTCAAAATTTCACGGCACGCCTTTTGGGAATCACTAGCTGTGGCTTGTGAGTCGTGAGTGCCTCTAAACGCGTCGTGTGCTGACAGTGCCGTGTATTCAAACAATTCGGCACCAATATAATATTATATTAACAACTTCTTTTAGAACAGTCAGACTCTAAGACTAAAACTTAATAAATATATGTACATACAACTAACGGCAATAGTTTTGAAGCATATTACCTCTTAATGTAATATCGTGAACAATTTATAGGTATACTGTATACGTATACATAATTCACCTTACACCATAAGTTGGTAGTTAGTAGTTACTAATATAAGGTCTATGGTTATACATGTATTATTATTATACATCTAATAATTGATATTATATTATGTACTATGTATAATGCATATGATATTGATATATGAATAATATACATTTTTAAGCGAAATCCTATCATGGTCAATGACTGCATAAAATAAAGTAGGTACTTAGGTGCGTTATTTAAATTATCGAAATCGATTGTGTGTATCGTATTTATATAGGTAGCCAGCTGGTAGGCATCAGCCTATTTGAGTGAAAAGAGTTACTGATTTTTCGAGAAAAATGTTTAAATTTTAAACAATAATAGTACCTACCTATATAGTCATAATATTTTAAATATTTTAATGTACACTATTTACATTGTAGGTTATTGTATAATAACTAAACAAACATCGAAATCGAATCATTTTGACCCTACATTTTTATTTGGTTCTAGTTAGGTTGCAGGTACCTATTGATTATTTGTATTTCTCGTATTTTTAATTGGGTATAAGTTTCAAATTTTCAATAATTCTCTTTATATTCATAAACAGTTTTATTATTTTTTTTCAGGTTATTTCTCAATTCGTTATATTTTATAAAAATGTTATTTATGGCATAAAATATTAGAATATATCATAATAATATGAAATATTTATATATAGGTACGTATGGTATACCTAATCATATGCACCTATTACCTATATTGAATTGTGTTCATATTTTAATATTGATCGACTTAACCACATCAAATATTCAACATAAATAGATTTGCTTGCATAGTAATTTCCCCATGCAACTAAATGCCAAACGATTATTTTATCAAGGCCAACACTTTAAATCGATATCGTTTATTCTTTTATTTGTACCATGTTATCAATACGTAATATTTTGGTCTTTGGATCGTGTCACCTCATCGTCCGTTGTTAATTACCTATAACTTATATAAGCGTATTTATAGTATTTACAATTTTCATATCTAGCAGTGGCGTAAAAGGGGAAGGGGTTTTTCGGAGGAAAAAAAATCACTCAATGACCTCTCAAAAAAAAAATAATATGTATTATAATTTTAAAAAAAAATTCTTGGAGCTTGAGCCTCCCTCCCTTTTAACATTTTTCCTATTTACACCAATAATACCTTTAGGTATCTATATAAAAAGTAATTGTCTTATCTTTCGATTATTCTCTAATAAAATAAACATAATATACATATAGGTACCTATTGTTCTAAATATAGAGACTTTAAAACAAAAGTGATATTTGAATAAGGTGAATTAAAATTAAATGTTTTGTTTTATAAGTTATAAGTAACTGTCATAGATTATAAGTGGAGCGATTGATTTTACAATGATGTGTGTTTTTTTTGTGCATGTATACGATAAATAGTCGAAATAATATGCTTCGATTTTCAACTTCAGCATCTTTTATGGTGGAAAAATTAATTTAGTTGGTAATTTTGAAAAGAAAAAATTCTCAGTAATTTTCAAAAGCGTCGGGAAAAACAAGAAAAGAATTGTAGGAAAAACGGAAATTTATCGACCAGTTTTTGATGGCAAAATTGATTTTGTTTTTTAGTGCAAATAAAATAAAGAACTGTAGATACATGTAATTGTTTAAAATATTTTAGGCAAAAGAAATTATCGATTTTAATTATTCTTGATAAAAAAAAAAGTTTATATATATTTTAAATTCAAATTTGAACGAAATTAGATGTTTGAACTTATAATATTTAAACTTAGAATAATTATTTGAGTGATTGTATTGAAAAAACCGGGAAAGTCACCGCAGAAGATATCGAATGTGTAATGAATGTGTTAAATTTCAATTGGATAATATTAAATCATTTCATACGAAAAATGATTTTGAACGGAGACGGTCTGATGTCTGTCAACCTATATTTCCAACTTTCTAAGGATATTTTATTATATATTTATTTGTTATTAGTAAATTATTTATCTTTTAGTAATGCAGACTCAATGTAGGTTGTACTAATTTTTTTCCAACAACATTTTCATACCTTCATTGAATAATAATTGTTCTGTAATAAGTAGATCAGTCAGTATGAATAGTTACGTTGTATAAATAACTCAAAAGTAATATTGTGAAAATTAAACAATTAACTTTTATAAAATGAATTGTGACTACCTACGTATAGTCGATCTATTTCAATTGTTTTTCGAAAATTTTATGAGAAACCTTGAAATTAATTTCAAGCTTTTTTATGAACAAAAAAAATTTTATCATTCACAAATCAAAAAAGGGGGTCAAGTGGATGTCGCTCCGCTGTACAGTAGGCTACAAGTAGATCACTGTACTATAATGGATGGTATTAAATTTGAATTCAATGATATAATATCATTGTATACGAAAAACGATTCTGAGCGGAGACGGTATGTCAGTCTAGGATATTTTAAATTATATTAATATTGTTATTTTACGGTAGCTGCTAAGTTGAATTAATATTATTCATATTATTTAATTATTAACCTAAAATTATCAGTGATGCTATAAAATATTATAATATATACTTTTACTCGTTAAAATTGATTTTAATATGTAATTTCGTCCAAATTTGAACTTGAAATGTCTGTAAAAAATAACTGTGTTTAAATATTTTTTAGATTTTTTGAACACAGTATGTACTATTTATTAGAATCTTTGCTTTAAATTTTCAATCCTTAGTTATAAAAACTGACCATTTTGTAATTGTTTAATTACAATGATTGATCATTTTCGAGATTTTGATGAATTTTGTCAAAATTCGAACTTTAAATGCTTATAAAAAAAATGTGTGCCTATGTATTTTAATATTTTTCAATTGCTATTGTAATAATATATCAGGAGCCTTGTATTAAATTTTCATTATTTTTGGCCCAACAAATAAAATTTTATTGATATTAATAAACAAAAAAATTTGAAAATTGAAATCGTCCATAAAAAGCTTAAAAACATTCAAAATATATTAAAAATTAGATGGTGTATAGAAATAGCTTATATAAACATTCAGTGAAATTTCCATGCATCTACAGTTATCTGTTTTTGAATTGCAACAAAATAAGGAAATCGCTACATGAGAAATCGAGTGAATATCTAATCTTGTACAAATTTGAACTTAAAATGCTCATAAAATTTATTTTGACTTGCTTATATACATTTTTTTATTGATAAAATTAGGCAAACTTATGAGGAATCTTGTATTACATTTTCAAACCTTAGATTTAAAAAGAAAATTTTTATGAATTTCTAACTCAAAATAAATTGCACATTTTCGTCATTTTTACGTATTTTGTCAAAATTTGAACTTTGATTACCTATAAATAAAAATTGTGACTACGGATTTTTAATATTTTTCATCTGCCTTTGAAACTATATATTAGAAGCCTACTATTAAATTTTCAAGATTTTTACCCAACAAATAAAATTTTATTGACATTTATAGAAAAAAAAACTAAAAAAATTGGAAACTGAAAATGTCCGTTAACAGCTCAAAATAAGTCAGAATATTTTGAAAATGCTATGGTGTGTAGAAAATGCTTATATAGACATTCGGTCAAAATTTCATGTCTGTACGGTCATTTCTTTTAGAGTTATACCAAAAACCAAAATCGATTTTGTCAAAAATTGGTTTTCCGTAAAAATTCCCGTTTTCCCCTTAATTTTTCATTTGTTTTTCCAGGCGCTCATGAAAACTACTGGGACTAACTATTGACCCTCCAAAGTACCAACTAGATTCACTTTCCTATCAGAAAAGGTACTATTGAAGAAAATCGAAGCATTTTTACCGTCCTAAAACGTGATGACAGACACAAAAATAAAAAAAAATAAAAAAAAAACACACATCATTGTAAAATCAATACATTCATCGCTCCGCTCAGAATCTAAAATCAAAATAATGAAAATTGAATATTTATAATTTTAGGAAAATAGCACAACAAATAAAAACATTTTGAAATTTATATACGTCTAAAAAAATTATACCTATACCTAAATATTTGTTCAAAAATTCAAGTTTCTACAGTTAATCGTGATTGCAATAACAACAAAAATTAAAATCGATTTTATGAAAAGTTTTGAGTAAAAGTTCCTTTTTTTTAATTTTCCTTATTATTATTTTGAAAAGTACTTATTGGAAATATTTAATTCTGAACTCTAAAGTACATAAAATACCAATTACTAATTAGATCCGATTTAGTACTAGAAACTACTTTTAAAGTTTAAGATTAAGCTTTTTTATATTTACTGCTCATAATGACGAAAAAAAAATAAGAATTAATTAAGTATATTAGATATTGAATTAGATATTTAGATATATGATATATATATATGTACCTTAAAAATATGTAGTGAGTAAGATACTAAGATATATATCATAAAAGTCAGGGCTGTGAATTTAATACAGACAATAACCTAAAATATGCATTTAAAATGTTTGAAATATACCTTATATGTTATATGAGTATAAAATAAAAAGCGGATGTCGCTCTACTCTACAGAAGGTTACAAGGGGGTCACTGTAATGGATGATATTAAATTTGAATTCAATAATATAATATCTTTGTCTACGAAAAACAGTTACTAAGACGGTTTTGTCAGTCTAGGATATTTTATGTTATATTTATATTGTTTATATTATATTTATTACTTATTATTTATTATTTATAAGATAACAGAATTAACTACTTACGTGGAACCTTGTTTTATATTTCTAATTATTAGCTATAAAAGTTGAACATTTTATAAATTTTGAACTTTAAAATCATTTTTAAATTTCGAATTTGATAAATTTTGTTAAAATTCGGACTGCTTATAAAATAAAATGTGTGCCCATATATTTTTAATATTTTTGAACTGCTATTGTAACAACATGTCAGGAACTTATAGTATTAATTTTTCACGATTTTTGACCCAACGAATACAATTTAATTGATACTTAATACTTAATAGGTACTTATAGAAAAAAAAAATTCAAAAAATTCAAAATTCAAAATGTCTATTAACAGTTCAAAACGAGTTAAAATATTTTGAAAAATGTATCAAGTATATAAATTAATAAAATAAACATATGATATGGAGTACATTTTATGTATCTACAGTTATTCGGTTTTTAATTACAATAAAATAAGAAAATAACTACTTAAGAAATCGGGTGAATATCCATTGATGTAAAAATGTCAACTTCAAACGCTCATAAAAAATTAATTTGACTTTCCAGTAGACTTTTTATTTTGATAAAAGTACACAAACTTATGAGTTTTCTTGTATGAAATTTTCAAATCTTAGATTTATCTAGAATCAAATTTTTTTATGAATATACAACTCAAAATAATTTGGATATTTTTGTGATTTTTACGTATTTTGTCAATGCTTATAAAAAAAAATTGTGACTGTGTTTGTAATATTTTTCAACTGCCATTGTAACAATATATTAGGAACCTTGTATTCAATTTTCAAGCTTTATAATAAAATTGCATTGTTGTTTATAGAAAAAAACTAAAAAAACTGAAACGGCTCAACACATGTCAAAATATTTTGAAAATTGTATGGTCTATGAAAAATGCTAATATAAACCGATTTTGCGTAAGAATTCCCGTTTTTACTTTATTTTGTTTTTGTTTTTTTCCAGCGTTATTGAAAAATACTGGGAATTTTAAATTTTGACTTCCCGAATGAACCAACTAGATTCACTTTTCCATCGAACAAGATACTGAAGTTGAAAACCGAAGTATTATTTCGACCACTTATCGTGTACACAGACACAAATAAGAATAAAAAAAACACCCATCATTGTAAAATCAATACATTCATCGCTCCGCTCAGAATCTAAAAGAATATCGAGTCTTATTGAAAATGAAACATGTACAAATTGTTAATAGTTTATACATTTAGCTTTAAAAATTATTTAAAAACCATTCCATTTATTTAGGCAGGTGCTTACAAATGATGAAAAGTTGTATCTACACAGACTGTTGAATAAATTCATAAAATGTGTTAAAAAGTTTAAAAAAATACACTTTTGTTAACTCACATACCCCCACCATTTAAAATTGTGTACTTTTGAGCACCAGTGCACCAATGCATTTCTTTTATATAATTTTATCAATAACGCCTCTATCTTCTAGTGTAGTGGTGTTTAATAACCACTCTAGCTCGTACCTATATAATACCACATTGAGCTGCGTTTAATTGACCTTGTTTTTCGTGTTCATGGTTACCAAAAGTTGGAACGATCAAAACATTCGTGTTCAACGAACAATCGCTATACTTTAATTTTTATCATTTAAAAAAAAAAAATCGCGTTCGTTCAAGCATGCTGCATAAGTCGTTCTATATATATTCTATAATGTTATTGTAACTATATAACACATACACAGTACACACATATTATATATACTATATAATATAGTCACATAAATATATAAGATATAGATATTAATATATTATACGCGATTATGTATATTACGATTATTTTTTCCGATTGGATATCGGAGAGTCAGCATAACATTTTACTCGAATGACGCAACTACCTATAATGTATACACTATACATAGATAAACATTTCTGGAGAAGAATAAATTATATATACGTCGTTCTATAAGTTCTAAGAATTATTATTATATCATATTATATCAATCATCATCACGTCATATATAGACCATAGTATATGCTTACGGTAGATTTTCGGGGATGTTATTATACATCATGCTTGTTCGGCTAAGACTTCTTACTATATATATGTAGGTAGGTACCTATAAATTATAATAGACCAAAATAATAATAAAGTGTACAATTTCGATTTATCATTATAATCAGATAATCATAACCAGATAACCTCATACCATACAACGCAATTACTTACCCTCATATAATGATAGCAAATAAACCTCGATATATTCCCATTTATGAAAATGTCTCTTTAAGTTCTCTTTGAATTCAGAATTTCTCATCAGTGAACCCATAGCATCGGTCCATATAATATGACCATACACCACTATATAACCGCTAAGACACTATGTCTGATTAAATAATTTATTAATATCAGTATGCGATATGTAATATTGTCTATTGAATGTCTATGATAATATGGCCGATCGGTACGTAAATTGATAAATATATTATACATATTATAGGTAAACTCGTATTAAAATATATAAACAATTATTTTCAGCACGTCAATATTTAATATATATACCTACGACACATCATAATATTAACTACATTGACGTACCTACATATGGGAAAAGGACGTAAAAATTAACTATACTAAAATATTATTTTAATAATAATAATTATTACTATAATATATGTGCATGTATTATGTATAGGTATAGGTATAGGTATAGGTGCGTATTTTATTATCATAACAATTTTAAAATTTTAACAAGTAATCCATTCATCATAAACCCTAATAGAAGAAATATTTCCAACTTACTTGTAACCTATAGGTATATAACGGTATAATATATACAGTGTAATGTTTCCTAAAGGACACCTCTTAATAGAGGGTACCTACAACTAGCGAACATTTTTCTGGGAGCAAGCTACGAACTGAACCATCTAAATAGGGAACATTTCAGTGACCGAGAGTGTCCAGTATTTAGAGGTTTCACTATGTATAGTAATGAAAAAAGAGAAATAACTATGTACCTGTACTATAAAAAAACCAATAGAGAAGTCGCTCTTCTGTATAGTAAGTGCTGCAGAGTGTACCTGAGGGAATTGATCGTCATTGAATAGGTCGGAGTAAATGTGTACGCTAACATCAGAAGATAATATTATATGATAAAAATCTGTTCTGAGCTGAAACAGTCAGCCTATTCGTCTACTTGTCTACAAAATAATTCGTGATTTTGATAAAAATAGATAAAATATAGATAAAATGTTCAAATTTTATAATTAATGATTGAAAATTTAAAACAATGTTCCACATAAATAGGTTATTCTTTAATCAAAAAATCTCAAAAATATAAACATACAGTTTTTTTTTATAGTTATTTCATGATCAAATTTGGACTGACACTCCGCTCAAATTTGTTTTTCGTATACAATGATATTATATCATTGAATTCAAATTTAATACCATCCATTAAACAGTGACCTACTTGGAACCCACTGTACAGCAGAGTGACATCCACTTACCCACCCTTTTTTAGATTCTGAGCGGAGCGATGAATGTATTGGTTTTACAATGATGTGTGTTTTTTTTTTTATTATTTATTTTTTTTTGTGTCTGTCATCAAGTTTTGGGACAGTAAAAGTGCTTTGATTTTCTTCAATAGTACCTTTTCTGATAGGAAAGTGAATCTAGTTGGTACTTTGGGGGTCAAAAGTCAAAATTTTCCAGTAGTTTTCATGAGCACCTGGAAAAACAAATGAAAAATTATGGGAAAAACGGGAATTTCTACGGAAAACCAATTTTCGACAAAATCGATTTTGGTTTTTGGTATAACTCTAAAAGAAATTACCGTAGAGACATGAAATTTTGACCGAATGTTTATATATGCATTTTCTGCACACCATAGCATTTTCAAAATATTCTGACTTATTTTGAGCTGTTAACGGACATTTTCAGTTTCCAATTTTTTAGTTTTTTTTTCTATAAATGTCAATAAAATTTTATTTGTTGGTTAAAAAATCTTGAAAATTTAATAGTAGGCTTCTAATATATAGTTTCAAAGGTAGATGAAAAATATTGAAAATCCGTAGTCACAATTATTATTTATATGTAATCAAAGTTCAAATTTTGACAAAATACGTAAAAATGACGAAAATGTGCAATTTATTTTGAGTTAGAAATTCATAAAAATTTTTCTTTTTTAAATCTAAGATTTGAAAATGTAATACAAGATTCCTCATAAGTTTGCCTAATTTTATCAATAAAAAAAGTTTATAAGCAAGTCATAATAAATTTTTATGAGCATTTTAAGTTCAAATTTGTACAAGATTAGATATTCACTCGATTTCTCATGTAGCGATTTTCTTATTTTGTTGCAATTCAAAAACAAATAACTGTAGATGCATGAAAATTTCACTGAATGTTTATATAAGCTATTTCTATACACCATCTAATTTTGAATATATTTTGACTGTTTTCAGCTTTTTACGGACGATTTCAGTTTTCAAATTTTTTAGTTTTTTTTTCTATTAATATCAATTACATTTTATTTGTTGGGCCAAAAATAATGAAAATTTAATACAAGGCTCCTGATATATTATTACAATAGCAATTGAAAAATATTAAAAAATACATAGGCACACATTTTTTTTTATAAGCATTTATAAAGTTCGAATCTTGACAAAATTCATCTAAATCTCGAAAATTATCAATCATTGTAATTAAACAATTATAAAATGGTCAGTTTTTATAACTAAAGATTGACAAATTTAAATAAAGATTCTAATAAATAGTACATACTGTAAACAAAAAATCTAAAAAATATATAAACACAGTTATTTTTTACAGACATTTTAAGTTCAAATTTGGACGGAATTGCATATTAAAATCAACTTTAACGAGTAAAAGTATATATTATAATATTTTTATAGCATCACTGATAATTTTGCGTAATAATTGAATAATATGAATAATATTAATTCAACTTAGCAGCTACCGTATAATAACAATATCAATATAATTTAAAATATCCTAGACTGACATACCGTCTCCGCTCAGAATCGTTTTTCGTATACAATGATATTATATCATTGGATTCAAATTTAATACCATCCATTATAGTACAGTGATCTACTTGTAGCCTACTGTACAGCGGAGCGACATCCACTTGACCCCTTTTTTAAT
>JANEHU010000900.1:0-35267 GCA_027563435.1 Nasonovia ribisnigri | reverse complement strand
GGAGTTGAATTCAAAAGAAATATATTATTTGAAATGAACAAACGTTTTAAAGATTTGGAAATATTTTATAACTTTCCATTAAGTACTCTATTAGACCCAAGGTAATAATTAATTGTATTGGTGAATTTGAAGTTTATATGCTAACATAATTTTATTATTATTTCAGGTTCAAAAATCTTCATTTTAAAGACCCAACACGATGCCATAAAGCTACTGAAAAGATTAAAAATATATTAATTTCAAAAGAAAACTTTCAAAACCATAATTTGAATGAACCTCCAGCACAGACTCAGAGTTCAACCATTACTTCTGAATTACCACCAGTACCACCATCGTTTGATTTATGGTCATATCATGAAGCTGTGGCGAATGTGCAAATTCACCGGAGAACAACACCGATGTATCAAGAGGTTAGATATCAATATATCATCTATCAAACTTAATTATTTATATTTGTTGTCTTATATATTGTATAATATTTTTAGCTATATGACTATTTAGCCAAGCCTGTTGTAGACATTAAAACAGATCCACTATATGCTTGGGAAGTAATGAAGTCTATGTACCCAAATCTGTACTTGATTGCAAGAGAAAAACTTAGTATAATTGCCACATCTGTACCTTCAGAGCGACTTTTTTCCAAAACTGGTCATACTCTATCACAAACACGAAACAGATTAACAAGTAAGAGGCTGTCAAAAATTGTTTTTATGGGTTCATTAAGTGAACAAGACTGGTTTGAAATTTAAACACCCCTATAAATCTAGTTGGTTAGATTTAAAAAAAGTTTTTCATTATTTTATTAATTATATTTGTTTTATGAGCTCAATAGCGCTCATACATATTAGGAGTTACTACTGTTGAGTGATCAAAAGTTTATTTTATTTTTATTTATAGTTTTCTATTACTTTGTTAAAGAGATTAAAGTATAATATAATACATTTCCTACTAATCTTACTGTTATTCATATTGTTTAAAATACATTTAATATATTTGTTGTTTTTTATAATTTTTATAGGTATCTAATTTGGGTTACATAAATTATTTTAATACCTTCCTGGTATTAAAATATTTTAATGTTTTCTTTTCATGGACCACTACATATAAACAACTTCTTTTATTGGGCTTTGATTATGAAAACTGGTTACTAGTAAGTAGTAACTGGTACAATGTTGATAATCAATCTTATAATTGGTTTTAATATAATGTTAATAAATGAACATATATATTAATTATTAATGAAAATATAAATTATTTTACTTCAATCCATTATAAAATATGTTGTAATTTTATGTGTTGCCTATTAGTTATTATAAATAAGGATACAAACTAAATTTAATGAATGTGAAGTACAATATCATTTATTAGTTTTTTCAGTACCTAAATCTTTTAGTTTTAATAGATTTTCATTAATAATACAAATATTAACTTTCAACAAGTTATTCAAAAATACAATTCATAATATTAACTATCACTTAGGTAATATTTGAATTGTTTGTTAGTTTCGTGCCTGGTTGTAATTTTAATTATCGAGGAAACCCATTTCCTCTCCCAAATCCGAATAGTTAATTCTGTAGAGTATGTCTGGAAAGAAGAGTTCGAAATTAAAGATATATAAATACATTCAATATGATTGTCATAATCCATACATTATAATCTTAATAATATGATAACTAATATATCAAATGTGTACTTCAGTGATGGTTTTTTAAAAAATTTATCAGATTACCTATGTTGATGGTTTTATTTCATAACTGTCATTACGTGATCCGGTAATGACTTGGTTAATCTTATGTAAATTGGGTCACCTTTAGTTTATCCACTCTACACCACGGAAAACATCTGACTTGATATGTAACACGGTTTTTTTTATCGATATATGAACTTATATCGATTTTTATCGATATTAAAATTACGATATTTATCGTGATCGATGATTATGGGTTTATATATCGATATTTTGAATATCGCACCTTTGGTCGATATTGACATCCCTATTCACGGTATATTTTTATAATTAATAATATATTTGATTTATTATATTTAAATTAGAATAAAGTTAAGTTGTTAGTAGGTATTTTTGTAATATCTTATAATAATGTATTCAGATATTGAAAAAATAAATACAAATAAGTAATGTTTGTATAAATATATTAACAGTTAAAACGTTTAGGTTATACTGGTAGGTTAGGTAGGCACCTAACTTGGTTTTTATTAAGAATTTTAATGCTCATAAAATTTTGAATCGGCCATTTGTAACAAATTATATATTTTAGTATAATTTTTTGTGATTTGTTTAGTTTATATTTTTATTATTATATGGTATATTATTAGAGCTATAATCAGTGGCGGATTGTGACTTAAATGAAGGCCATTTTTTTAATTATATAATATATTTTATAGATACAATTTGTAAACAATTATTTAATACAGTTTATATATATAATATTGGTTATATTTTTTTTTGGATGTGCACTACTTCATTAAAAACCCACGAGCCGCCACTGTGACCGAACATTAAATTATTTCTCTCGGATAGGGGGGCTTATGCAAACACATACAGTGTTGGGAAGAAAAAAATAACAATTATATATTTTATATAATATTATATGATTTTATTAAGTGCTTGCGGGTATATAAAATGTGATCTTATGAGGACGTCACACCCACATCACACATGACGTGTTATCTCCGTCTTACTCTTACACACGTACGAGTGTCGATATAAACAAAATGCGTTTGTTTACGAAGTCCGAGCAGAACTCGCTCTATTTTGGTTATAGAGTAAAAATACCTATTATAAAATTGTGACAATATTTCTAAGGACAAGAAGGTGTGTTTTTTCTATTATTCCCAATATAGCATTCTTTACATCATTTAGAAATAGCAAAAATGTCAATATTTTTAAATGACTTTATTTTCAAAATTTAAATTTTTTTTAAAAAACACTGTTAATTTCTTTTTGAAAGTATTTTTTTATAACACTCCCATCCTTGACGGCTATGCATCAATTATTTTATTTCATAATTATTTCAGATTGCTTAAGTTCTTTAAACGTACTTTATTTATGTTTATAAATTGGTAATTTAACATAATTCTATTTTATTTCAACATAGATTATATAAAATGGCTAGCAGAGATCGTGATAGATTTAGAAAATATTTAAGTGGCAGTGAAAAGGCAAAAAGGAAACTTAAAAAAGATGAATATTTAGAGAATCAACGAAATGCAATGAACAAATTTTTAAAAATAGAAAACACTGGCATACTAAATAGTGAAAATTCTGAGAATAAAAGTTGTTCCCAAGAAGTATTAGAAAGAAATATAACGAATTTCGAAAATATTGAGGATGGAACAATGACAGAAATTCAAAATGAGTCCATTAATGTAGAGTACGAAAATCCAACCTTCAATGACACGATTGAAAGTATAGTCTTAGAAAAAAAAAATGTGATTAATGACGATAATGAAAGTGAGAACTCAGATAAACTTAATATAGAGGACCCTGGAACATGGCCAGAAAATATTACAGATAAGCTTCGTACACATTTAGTTAAAAGAGGGCCTGTACAAATTCGCAATTTTGATTTTCCTAAGGACGAAGAGAAAGGAAACAGAAAATTTTCTGATAAATATTATAACAGAAAATTAGCAAATGGTGTTGAAAAAGTAAGAAGATGGTTAGTTTACTCAAAAACATCGAATAAAACATTCTGCTTTGCATGCAAGTTATATAAAACTAACATTGATTCGTCATCTTTAAGTACCAAAGGTTTCAACGATTGGACTCATTTAAGTGAACGGTTATCAGCACACGAAAGGTCATCTAATCATCGGTTGGCTATGAATACTTGGCTCGAAACAGAAAAAAATTACAAACTCAATAATACCATAGATAATAAATACGAATCATTTGTTGAGAATGAAACTGTTCGTTGGAAGAATATTTTTCAACGTATCATAGAAACGATATTATACTTAGCTGAAGGCAACATGGCTTTTAGAGGCATAAATGATAAATTATACGAGCCACATAACGGTAATTTTTTAAGGCTTATAGAATTAATTGCAAAGTTTGATCCTGTACTTAAAGACCATATTTCAAGGAGCGCTCCAACAGTTGAAGGGACTAAAAGAAAACATACGTATTTATCACATACCATCCAAGATGAATTAATAACAAAAATGGCTGAAAAAGTTAAGTTTGAAATTGTAAGTAAAATAAAAAAAGCAAAATATTATTCAATTTTACTTGATTGTACTCCTGACGTTAGCCATCAAGAGCAATTATCGGTAGTTATACGTTTTGTTAACACAGAAGCTGCGATTATCGAAATTGAAGAACGATTTATATGTTTTGAAATTGTTGATGATACTACAGGCCAAGGTTTATCTGATAAAATAAAACAGTTGTTAAATTTCGAAGGATTAAGTATCTTAGACTGTAGGGGCCAAGGGTACGACAATGGTGCAAATATGAAAGGAATATACAACGGAGTACAAGCTCATATACTGAGACAAAATCCTAAAGCATTTTTTACACCGTGTGGCAGTCATAATTTAAACTTAGTACTCGGAGACATCGCTAAATCGTCAGTTTTTGCAATTTCATTTTTCGGAACTCTACAAAAGGTATATAACATTTTTTCTGGGTCAACTGCTCGCTGGGATTTATTAAAAAAATATGTCAAAAAACTTACACCAAAACCGTTATCCGATACAAGATGGGAATGTCGCTTGGAAAGTGTTAAATCTATTAGGTATCAAGTAACTGAGTTTCATGCGGCTTTGAAAGAACTACGCCAAAAAACACTAGATCCTAAGATTAAATGTGAAATTATAGGAATTGAAGATGAATTTATGTCATTTGAATTTTTGGTTAGTTTAATCATTTGGTATGACTTGTTAAACCATGTAAACATAGTTAGCAAAATTTTACAAAATTCTAAAATGTGTATAAGTATGGCAACTTCTCATTTAAATGAACTGTTAAAATATTTTAAAGAGTTTAGAAAAGCAGGATTTATTTCATCTATTATTACCGCAAAAGAACTTGCAAATAATTTGGATCTAGATCCTAAATTTGAAGAAAAACGAGTACGTAGAAAAAAAAGACAATTTAGTTACGAAGGATCTGATGACCCAATAATTAATGCACAAGACAATTTTCATGTTAACTATTTTTTAAAAATAGTCGATACAGCTATTATTTCATTCCAAAAAAGATTTACCACATATGAAGAACACGCAAACATATTCGGATTTGTATACACATTAAATAAATTAAAAGATATGAAGCAAGAAGAATTACTTAAAAACTGTAAGGATTTACATTTAAAATTGGAAGGTGATATTGATGGAATTGATTTATATGAAGAGTTAATGATGCTTCGTAATATATTACCACAAAATTACTCGATACTTGAAGCTTTGCAATTTATATTTGATAATAACCTTTCGGAAATTTACCCAAATTCTATAATAGTACTTCAAATAATATTGACTTCACCAGTAACCACTGCTACAGCAGAAAGGTCATTTTCTAAATTAAAAATTATAAAAAACTACCTAAGATCGACAATTAGCCAAGAAAGATTCACTTCATTATCGATAATATCAATTGAACATGACATTGCCAAAAGCATGGATTATAATGATGTAGTTTTAGAGTTTGCCGCAAAAAGAGCAAGAGGATTAAAGTATTAATAATTAAATATATAATTTTCCATTTTATGAAACATTAATTTTATATTAATAAAATATTTATTAACTTTAACTTTAACCTACTAATTTCGGTTCAATGTAACAATTTTAAAAGTAATAAAATAACAATCACATATATCTATTTTCATTATTAGATTAAGAAATTTACTTGTAATAATACTACAGTATGTAATTTGAATAACACCCATACAACTATAACAATATTATTTTATTTTGATGTAAGTATTTATATTTATTTTTTTTTTAGAATACCTATATGTTATTATATGATAAATGTTTATTTCTATCACCAACACAAACACTCAAAATTAAATTAAAAGTTGTAATGTAAATAATAAATTATGAATTACAGAATTATATTTTGCTCATATACTGATATACCTATCACTAAATAAAATTTTAATTGCCGAGGTTAGGTCTTAGCTTGAACAATATGGCTAGATGGGTCCATATATGATTCAGATTCATTAGTATGCTTAAAATCGAACTATTTCTGATGGCCCTAATCCAAAGAAATAAATAATGGCTAACAACCACTAAATAGGCCCCGCAAAAATATTTTGCACATGGCCCCGATATTTACCAAGCCGACTTATTAACAATTAAAATTCCTCTTACAGCTTCAATGTCATCTCTTCCTCGTGCTCCGAATTGTTTAAACGCATCAGAATGGGAAGTAATATCTGATTGCATTAAAATTTTAAAACCGTTTGAAAATATTACATCAGAATTGTCAGGAGAAAATTATCCAACACTATCATTAGTTATACCGTTAATTCGAGGTCTTCAATACATGTTAAAAAACTTAAGAACAGAAACTACTATAGGAAATGAATTTAAAAATAAATTAATTGATGTAGTTGGTAGACGTTTGGGTAATTTGGAAAAAGACAAGATAGTTGCGAAATCGACTTTTTTAGATCCACGACTAAAAAAAACAGCCTTTGGATTACAGGAAAATGCTGATAATGCGCATAAATGGATCTGCGAAGAATTAACTAATATGATAGGTGCTAAAAATGACAACACCGAAATAACAGAATCAGATACTACACAATCTACATCGAGTGCTAATATTTATTCTGTATGGAAACATTTTGACGATAAAGTTTCACAAGTCAAAATTACGTCAAATCCAAATGCTACTGCTTCTATAATGATACGCCAGTATTTAGAAATTCCACCTTTAGATAGGAAAAAAAATCCTTTAGAATTTTGGAAGCAATATGAAATTACGTTTCTAGAATTATATGAAATGCAACGGAAGTATTTAAGTATTCCGGCTACATCCGTTCCATCAGAGCGTGTTTTTTCGAAAACGGGACAAATTACTAATGAACGTAGAAACAGATTATCACCAAAAAAATTAGATTTTATAATTTTTTTAAACAGTAATTTAAATATTTTTTAAATTCCGTTTTTAATTTTTTAATTATTAGTACCTATCTATGTATTTTTAATTGATAAAAAGTTTTTATTGTTATTATATTATATTAGTGGTTACTAATTATTTTATTATTATGTGTACATATTTACTTATTTAATGTTTATAATTATAGGTACACGTACCTATACATAAGGATATATGAGATACTAAGAGTTGTAATCAATTATATTTAACTGCTAATTAATTTTTATATTTTTCAAAGATTTGAATAATTATATAGCGTGAAAAAGTATTTCATTAAAAATTAAAATGTTTAAATAAATGTATAACGCATCGAAAGGTTTTTATTATTCAATAGTCATGATAAGTAATAAGTACTAAAATAACAGTAATAACTAACAATTTACTGTAGTAAAAATTAAAAATCTGTATATTTCTTAGTTTCTTACCAATTGAATACGATTTATTTAAAAATTTAGTTTCTAAGTTCTAACAATTGTCTTGATAACTAATGATAATTCTCATTACTAAATATTATTCGATATTTCGTTCAAAACATTTCGATTATTCGATATTTCATTCAAAACAATTCGATTATTTTGAACGAGTGATATCTCGATTATTAATATTTCATTTGGACATTTCGAATGATTATTTCGAGTGATATCTCGATTCTGAAAATGTCTCGATTACTAATCATTCGATTATGCCCATCACTAACCTAAAAGTAGTAGGTACCTATGTCCTATATATCCGTATAAAAGATTTTCATAAATATAAAATTTGTACCTACAAAAATATGTAATGAATTATTATTTGTTTTAATATAGGTGTTCCGTCTTTAAAACTGTTGGCAAATGATAAATCCCCACCTATTAGTTCTGCAAATTGTCTGAAAAGACTTCAAAAAAGACATTTTCGAACAGTGGCTGAGGATATGATTATTGAAAACCAAAAGGTAGTTTATGGTGACCAATTCAATTCCATATTTTGTGACAAATCAACGGATAAAAAACCACTCATAATAACAACCTCCTTTTTGTAAATGTATAATGATATTGATTTTTATATTTTTTATTTTTATTTTTCTAAAAAAAGGTAATATTAAGTACTATATAAACATATTCCCATAATATTATAATATTTAGAATACTCTTCAAGGTTAGGTTAGGTTAAATTATGGTAAAATATAAAGTCTTATTTAAGTTTATAGATGTTCTAAATTGTTTATAATCAAACCCTTATTTAAATCATACCCTGTATAGAACCTGTATAGATGTAAAATACTTTGTAGTCAGATACTTTTTAATACATCACATAATTAGGTCGTAGGTACCATACTAGTTGAATAATAAAAATAATGACAACTTATTTCATAATAGACACTATTGAGAAGTACAAAAAACACACTGATTCTAATAAGGTAATTTTATTTTATATATCTCACTCTTACAAGTTACAATGATGCTCTATGCTTGCTTGCCTGCTCATGTCTGCTGTTTGCTAGTTTGCTGCATGCTTTATTCAAACCCGCTATTTACTCTATTCACCAGCTCATGAAGATATACAAATCTATTTATTATTTATGCTAATTGCTAGGGATGTTAAACTAAATCATAATATTATGCATATTCATATAAAAATGTATTTGTTATTATTAATTTATTTATTTGTATATACATTTGTTTTAAAAACATACATTTTCCATATTACTATTTATATTTTATCATTTTATCATATATATATTTTTTTATTTCAACAAATGTTATATGAAATAAATTAATCATAATTTCTGCATAATTCATAAACTTAGATTTTAAGTTGTATTGCTTATTTACGCATTGCTATTAATTTTTATTTTTAGGAAACTGAGAATATTATTTGCCATGAACAACCATCAATGTCTAATGTTTCAATTAGCGATTACCAGGATACAATTCCTATTGAAACTGAACACAGTTATAATCTAGTTAAGGAAAATTTAACAAGGTCAACAAATCAAGTCACAGCTTTAAAAGAAAAACTTTTATTAACTGAGGCTCAGTTGAAAGTATCTAAATCAGAAACAAAAGGTTTGGTTAAAAAAATTGAATCATTAAAAGAAAAGAAATCTAAAGAAATAGAAAATAAGTTACGTGAAAGCCTTTCTGGAATATTTTCTCAAAACCAGATGGATATATACTTGAAAAAAAAAAAAAAGGTAAAGTGGAGCTTAAATGATATTTCCCAAGCATTTACTTTAAGGTATTTAGGTGTACGGGGATATAAGTATGTTCGGCAAAGTATGAATTTCCTTTGCCTGGATTATCTACACTTCGATCCTGGGCTTCAAAAATTGATTTAAGACATGGCCTTCTGAAGGGTGTACTAAATCTTATGAAAGTAGCTTCTAATAGTATGTCAAAAAGAGATACTCTTTGCGTCATTCAATTTGATGAAATGAAAATTGCTTCAACTTATGAGTATGATCGAAAGAGTGATGAAGTTATTGGTCCTCATAGCCTGTTACAAGTAGTTATGGCCTGCGGACTATTAGGTAAATGAAAACAACCAATATATGTTGCATTTGACCAGAAAAATAAACAAAGATCTGTATTTACAAATTATAACTGAAGTATATAATGCTGGATTCACAACAGTTGCCTGTGTACATGATTGTGGTGGAGCCAATATTGTATTATGGCGTGAGTTAGAAATATCTATTGAAAATACTGAATTCAAACATCCTATCACAGATGAAAAAATCTTTATGTTTGCTGATACTCCACATCTGTAATATAATATTGAACAACTCTTGTAACTTGTCTAAAAACTAGCTTGTATTGGTACTTGGTAGGCTGAGTTCTAAGTTATAACGGATATATATTGTAGTCTGTAGGTATGGGAGATAGAAACAAAAAAACAATTTTTATTAAAAACCTAAATACCTATCTTCTAATCCAACATTTAAAATAAATATATTTCTAAGAATATTATATACATTGTGGAATTCAGAAAATATAAATTTAATTTAAAAAAAAAAAAAACTAATAATGAATAATAATTAGATACATATAAGTATTAAATTAAGTTTTTATTACTACTATTCTGTTGTTTCTAAGTATCATTGAAATAAATTGTTGTGTAAAAAATCGTTGATTTTCAATAATAGAACAATTATTTTATTATAAAACCAAATCAATGCTTGTTCAATCTTTTTAATAAATGTTATAATATTGTTTATTTTAATACTTCTGATAGGTATATTTAGATATTAAATTATTTCAAATCATCAAGTCTTAATAAATTAGTAATTAATTAATTAATTAACTATAATGTCTATATCCTAAATAAACTATTTAGGAATAAAATAAAGTATAAAACAATGTTTTTAAATAATACATGATTGTTACGTATATATTATTCCTATAAAATTACATTTTTACATTTGCATTTTATGAATACCGCTTTATTGGGGTCTAGCGTATACGTCACACACGCAACAGCCAATCAGAAAACATCATGATAACTGGCTAACCTCTACTTTATAGATCTTGAGCCGATATTACTGGTTAGACCCATTGCCTATCTCTCCGTGTTACGAAATCGTGTCATCATAATGCGGATTACACTTTAACACTGCGCATACGTAAACATTTTATCAATTGTTTTTATTTACATAACGGATAGTAGTGATAATATCGTATGAATGTATGATTAATTATTATGCAATTGTTTTATTTTATAATTTAATAATTTATTGTATGCTTTTAATTTTTATATTAATATTTAATGCGATATTAATTACCTATATTAATATTATATAAAATGGATAAAAATAAAAGTATATATAATAACAGAAATTCGTGTTTTAAATGTTTAAAATCTATGAACAAGAATCCTGGTATGTCGTTACATAAGTGAGTAAAATAATTAGTAATAATTATATATTATATTATAATTTAATAATATTTTATTATAAATAGTAATAATAATTTTTATGCATTTTGATCATATACAATTGTTCCTAGATTTCCCAAAAATAAATTAATACGACAAGAATGGCTTAGTGCTTGTGGGTTTTGTGAACAAGACATAACAAATAATAGGAAAATTTGTTCTTTTCATTTTGAGTCAAATTGTTATATTGAGGGCCGTAAAACTTTAAAGCCAAATGCCGTGCCATCCAAATTTTCTAAACTACAAGTCACTTATGATCATAAACAACATAATAAAAGTAAATTTATTTATAAATATGAAAATAATTAGAAAAATATCTATATACATTTATTCATGTATTCATTTTTTTATTATTTAAGGTAATGAAACAAAATCTAATACTGGATTAATCGAAGCTTCAACACCAACAATTGATGACAAATCTGTTCTTTCCAATGAAACGCTTCTTACAAAATCTCCAAATGCTAATTCAATATTTGAAACAATAATAGGTTTATACTTTATATAACACATAAAATAATATATATTATTTTTCTCAAACATTTTTAAAATAATATTAATACATATTTTAGAAACACCAAAACGCAAACGAAGATTGTGTTATATAGGAGATGTAAAAACGCCAGATTTTGATACGCCAAAAAGAGCTTAAGTGCATTTTAAAAGAGCTAAATACCAAGTTATGATTCAAAAACAAAAAATTAAACGTTTAAATGAAACTGTTAGAAGGCTTCGCAAAAAAATTGTTTCTATAGAATCTCTTTTAAATCATTTAAAAAAACAAAATTATATTACTGAAAATGCACATGATGAAATATTGGTAAGCTATCAAACTCTATGTTTTTTGTAATCTGTGGATTGGTTTGCAGCTATCATCCATTCTTCTCTATTATTATTCGTCTTCTAACTATATTATTTCCATAGACCTTGTGCTAGGGTTGACTTAGTATAAGGTCTATGATTATTCCATAATAAATGTCCTTATGTAATTCTTTCCAATACTTCTACATTGGTTACTCTGTCCACACTATTATTCTTAAATCTTATAATTTAATCTGTTTATTATTGTGTATTTCTATATTAAATTATAAACATTTTATGTTAATCTTTGTGAAATATTGGTATACATTTAATTAAACAATTTAATCTGTTTGTGTTGTAATTATTGTGTATTTCTATATTAAATTATAAACATTTTATGTTAATCTTTGTGTAACTTTTATGTGTAGTATTATTATACCTACTCTTTTTCCTGATTCTGGTGAAAAGACAGATTTATTGATTCTAAGTGTTCTATAAAGTGGGCTAATTATATAATTAAATAATGTAATGAAATTACTTTCTAGTTCAAATAACTTATAAGAAATTAATATTTTTGAATGCATTAAAATTTTTACAGAGAACTACTTCAGAATCTATAAAAGAAACTATAAATAGAAGCCTTAAATTGAAAAATGCTAAATTTTCTCCAGCAATAAGGTCTTTTGCTCTTACGTTACAATTTTATTCTAGCAAAGCGTACACATTTGTTCGAAAACATTTTAATAATTTACTCCCCCATCCTTCAACTTTAAAAAAGTGGTATTGTGTAATTAAAGGTGAACCAGGATTCACCGAATAATCGTTTGCAGCCCTTAAAGCAAGACAAAATCAGTTATCTGACCCGGTCATCATAAATATTTCTATAGATGAAATGGCTATAAGAAAACAAATTTCTTTTTTAAATGGAAGGTTTTATGGTGGTGTTGATTTAGGTACAGGAAATGAAAACAATAGTGATTGTACTCAGGAAGCTACGAATGCATTGGTATTTTTAGCAGTTTGTATTAATGGCCACTGGAAAATTCCATTGGGGTACTTTTTAATTCATAGTTTATCTGGTTCTGAACGTGCCAGTTTACTGATAAAATGTTTGGAACTGTTAGTAGAAACAGGAGTAAAATGTTATTCTATAACATTTGATGGTGCTGCTTCAAATATTTCGATGTGTAAATCTTTAGGTGCTAATTTTGAATATACATCTGCAAATTTTAAACCTTGGATTGAATATCCTGGCAGTCAAAATAAAATTTTTATATTTTGGGATGCTTGTCACATGATTAAATTAGTACGGAATACACTAGGCGACAAAAAGATATTAATTAATAAATATAATGTACCAATAAAATGGAGTTGTCTATCTACATAGAATTCAGGAAAGTAAAGGTTTACATGCAGCAAACAAATTGAAAAAACCACACATTCAATATTATGAAAATAAAATGAATGTCCGTCTGTGTGCAAACGTTGAGTGCAAGTGTTAGTTCAAGTTTATTATTTTGTGAGCAATTAAATTTAATAAATGAAGTTAAGGCTACAGCAGAATTTTGTCAAATATTTAATGATGCATTTGACTTACTTAATTGTCGTAATAAATATGCTAAAGGTGAATATAATTGTCCAATTAATGATGACAATATTGAAAAATATCAAAAATTCTTAGAAACATTCAAGACTTATGTAGAAGGGTTACGTTATGAACCAACAAATAATGATGCTAATGGAGAGCAACTTATTAAAAGTAAACGACAAGTAGGTTTTATTAGTTTAATCATATGTTTGACAAATTTAATTAATACATACAAGGTAGTTAAAGAAGAAAAAATGACCTATTTATTAAGTTATAAACTTAGTCAAGACCACTTGGAAGTCTTTTTTAGTGCAATGAGAAGTCGTGGTGGTTTTAATAATAACCCCAATGCAATACAATTTAGATCTGCCTACAAAAGACTTATTGTTAGACATGAAGTAAATGGTTCAATCTATGGAAATTGTACTCATTTGGACAGTTCTAGTATATTATTTGTTAGTGCAAAGAAACGGCAAGATGCTGATGCTATTATGAACAATGATAATGATATAGATAATGAATCTGATTTATTTGAAGAATTTGAACATGATTATGATTATAGAATGCCAGAATTAGAGGAGTATGTTACAGACGTGGTGAAATATACTAGTGGGTTTATTGTACGGAAAATTAAGAAGAATAAAAAATTGTGCAATGTATGTGATTCAATGTTAACAGTAGAAAATAATGAAAATGCATCAAGATTACTTAAGTTAAAAACTAGAGGGAAATTGATTACTCCAACAACTGATGTACATAAGATATGTTTAACTACAGAATATATAATAAGAATGAATTTAAATATATTACTAACACATAAAAATATTAAACAAATATTAATTGTAAAAACAATGAATGAAATATGTCATGATTCTACAATATTCAACTCGCAATTAATGAAAACCCATATTTTAAATCAAGATCCTCTGGACAATCACCGCAGTCAATTATTAAATATAATAATGAATTTTTATATTACACTTAGAATGCACCATTATGCAAAGATGCATACATTATCAATTACGGGCAAAAACGTCAGAAGAAATTTGACAAAATTAATTTTGTTTAAAAATCAATAGGTTAAATAATGTAAATAAATACATTTTTTATTGTAAATTATAAAATAATTATTATTAAATTATAAAATAAAACAATTGCATAATAATTAGGAAGTGGCTATTTCAGCGTCCGACGCGTATTTACCTATTTTCGCGTCCTATGCTGTGATTGGTCCAAATATTGATAATATCTTATCATTTTTATCATCTGATTTTTACCGCCTTAATTTAAATTTCAGATGAATTATTATTTAATATGCACTGGATGACTTCCCCCTCCCGCTAATCATCCCCATTCCATTTACTTATTGTAATACATTGTAAAATTATTTATAATTACATCTTTAACCGGATATATTCCTCAGTGGATAATCCCACAGATAAGAAAATACTCTTCAATAGACATATAGTATGTTCTATTATATTTGAGAGAAGTTATGTGTCAATCATATATAACCGGGTACATTCCTCAGTGGATAATCCCACAGATAACAAAAATTATTCTTGTAAAAATTATTCTCCTATTTTCAAGACAATATAGACATATAGTCTGTTGACTGTTATTTGCTGTCTATTTGAGTGTAACAGTTTGAGTGAAGTGAATCATATTTTAAATTTTTCTTTTGTGAATATAATATTATAATAGCTATGGCAGAAGCAACTCAAACATTAAAAAAAGGTGATGAGTTCTGTAGTTTGGTTAGGTTAGAGGAGGCCATTAAAAGATTTGAAGACAGTGAAAACTGCAATCTATCAAAATTTAACACAAGGACAATCGAAGGTGCCAAACGTAAAGGATTAAAGAGGCATTTAAATCCAGAATTGGAATATGCTTGCTTAAATTATATGTGTGTTCAGGGAGGTGAATATACAAGTAGATCTAATGGGATACGCCCAAATCAAAGGTAAGTAACAATAAAATAATAACTTATCAGGCACTAATTAACATATATTATTTTTAACATTTTTAAACAATCTAAATATTTTGTTGATACATTAATACATTTAGTTCATATCGTTCGAAATGCCCTGTGGTGATATGTGTGCGACCTAATGATATAGGTGATAAGTTAGTAATTACTTCTATTGTTACTGAACACAATCATATACGGAGTAAGGTGAGAGAGAAAAAAAAACAATTTTGTTTTTACTATAATTAATATTATTATTAGGCAATCTTTGACCACTATCCACGCCAGCGAAGACTTGACTCTGATGCTAAATCAATAGCATCAAAATTAGTGGCAATGAAAGTCAATAAAAAAATCCTGCAGAATGAGTTGATGGCACAACATAATAAAGTAATAACTTTAAAGGACATACACAACTTGGCTTTAACAAATTCTCCTAAGTTAGACGCCTTAAAATCGTTAGTTGAAAGTTTTAAAAACAAACAAGGAGTTACTTTGGAAATACTGAAAAATAATAATAACGAGTTAAAGGCCATATTCTATCAAGATGATGAAATGAAAAGAATATTTGCATTATGTCCTGAAGTGCTATTTGTAGACGCAATATATAAAGTCAATGATTTGAGACTACCACTTTATGTATTTCTAGGTTTGTACAATCTCTGTATTTATATAAATAAATGTTTATTTGTAGTTGTCGATAGTAATGGGCAAAGTGAAGTTGTTGGTTATTGCATTCTAACTTCTGAAGACTTAGAAACTGTTACACACATGGCTTCAGTTTTTAAACAACATAATCCAAACTGGACCAATATTAAATGCATTATGGCTGACAAAGACTTCACAGAAAGAAATGTTTTTAGAGAACAATTTCCCCAATCTAAAATATTAATTTGCATATTCCATTGTATGAGATCATTTTCACGGGAAATAACTACAGAAAAAATGAATATAACAACAGGTTTTACTTTAAATATAATGTACAATTAAGTATCCATGCATTTTGATTTGTTTTTATTATTTTAGGACAAAGAAATCTTTGCCTACAATTGGCACAAGAAATGGTATATGCCAAAAATGAAGCCGATTACAGTAGAATTCATGGTCAATTAAAAGACACTAAAATTGCAAGTGTTATAAAATATTTTGAAAAAAATTGGCACACAATTAAAGAAGAATGGGTTGTATATTTTCAGTCAAAATATATGACATTAGGTATTTACTCAAGTAAAAACTGTTTGAATTTTATAATTATAAATTAACTATGATTCATCTATGCATACTTAGGAAACAGAACTAATAATCGTTTAGAGAGTACGAATCAAAAAATTACTCAAGTTGTAACTAAATTTTGTAGACTTGATCAATTATTTGAAGGTAAATTTCATTTCACTAAAGATTGCAGGTTATACTTACTTGAAATACATTTGCAGGGTTGGAAATGTTAATGGTCACTTTGAGAACAGAGAGAGATCATGCTGCTACAGAATGTTTTTGTAAGACACCAAATTTTGTTTCAAAGTTGACCTACGAACAGAAACAGATGTTTTGGCATTTAACCCCAATTGCTTTTGACCTAATATTGCCAAAATTTGAATCAATGAAGGAAGTACAAATAGTGTCTGTTGATAAACTGAATCAGACGGTCAAAATTAAATCGAGGGAAGGGGTAATAGAAGTTTCTGACAACAAATGTGTTTGTTCATTTGTTACAAGTTTGTGTTTACCTTGCCATCACATATTCAAAGTTAGGCAAATAAACAATATGTCATTATATTGTCCAGAATTGTGTGCAGAAAGATGGTCGAGGAAATATTATAGTACTGTGTGTAGAGTAATTCCTTCTAGTTTTGAATTAGATGTTGAAAGCTCAGGAAGTAAAGATTCAGTAAATGTTACAACCGTAGAGCCTATGAAACCGAAGCGTATTTTAAACCAACATGAAAAATATAGGAGAGCACATGTAGAGGCTAAGAGACTTGCTTCTTTAACGTCAGAAGCAACAGGACAAGAATACCTGCGCAGATTAAATATTCTTAAATATATTGCTGAAAAGTGGGAGAATGAAAATCCCATTCAACTTGAAGACATAGGTATATTGACTCAATAAAATAAGTAGGTCTACATATCAAATTTAACAATTAAATAATTATATTTTAGATAACTTACTGAAACAAACAGAAGAAAATGATGAATTGATGAACGATATAATACAGATGGATGAAGAAATACTACACATGAACGAAGAGGAAACAGAAAACATAGATATAGATAATATTTCAATAGTTAGTCAATTACCAACTCTACCTCCAAGAGTTCCAAAAAGAGGACGTCCAAAAGGTGATTATATATTCCATATATTTTCAAATGATTATCCTTGATGAAATTTATTTTTATACTTTATATTTTAGGTAAAGACAAAACTGCCATTGGTATTGCGAAACGGAAAAAGGTTTCAGGTTTAGTTCCTTTTGAAAAACTTGATGTTTTGAGTAGAAATTTTGAAATTTGAAATTGGTTTGTGGAGGAGGATGTGGCCAATATTGCGGTATCTGGAAATGGATATATAAGTGAAACAGCAATTGAAAATAATCCAAATAATATACATTGTGCTGTTTTAGACAGTCACCTTGCGATTGACGACATAAAAAGGTATTTTGACAGCGATGGCTGGGCTGCTCTCCAACAAGTTGTGGAGATAAAGCGGATAAATCCAACATGGATTTGTAAATCTTGCAATGAGGATTCATCAAATAATTCAATTTGTTGCAATAGATGCTTGGAGTGGTTTCATTTTAAGTGTGTCAATGTTAAAACAACATTAAAAAAAAAAATATGGTTTTGCAGTATCTGTAAAGAGACTTATGATTTATAACTTACTAATATTATGACTCTGTATTTAATAATACTTACTTTGTGATTTATAGAATTTTATACATTTTGCTTTTAAATATTAACAATAACATAAGAAATTAAGAACGACTGATTTACATTATTTATAATATACTAATGTAATACCATTAATTATATATTATACTAGAATTTTTGGTAAATGGTAATGATAAGACATTATCAAAATTTGAACCAATCACAGCATAGGACGCGAAAATAGGTAAATACGCGTCGGACGCGGAAATAGCCACTTTGTAATAACATAGAACAATATAGAAGCGAAACTCGATCAGCTGATGGGTGAAGTGTTTACCTATGATCTGAAGTCCGAACATTCAAACTGTTTCCGTTTACCAACATGATGTTATACCCGTATTGAAAAACCGTTTCCGCTTAATAGGCAGGGTATTCTGCGCGGGGTCGGGTTGTTTCCAGCATAGAAAAATTGTTTCCACTGTTTACTTTTACTTTTACACGTGTGCGAATACCAGTGTCCGTCAGTGTACATAATTTTTTATTGTAATTTGCTGAATTTGCTATAAGCAATTGTCGTATTGTACAAAAACTACAAAATGGTACAAATAATATCGTGATATGGTGATATTGATATGATATATTTAATTGATAACGTATGCCACGCCCATCTGGAGACCGTGTTCAAGGCCACAACCGCCTGATTTGGCCAACGCACGGAGTTTCGTGCCCCTGGTAATAATTAATCATACATTCATACGATATTATCACTACTAAGTACTAATCCGTTATGTAAATAAAAACAATTGATAAAATGTTTACGCATGCGCAGTGATAAAGTGTAATCCGCATTATGATGACACGATTTCGTAACACGGAGAGATAGGCAATGGGTCTATCCAGTAATATTATATGATCTAAGGCACGATGTAGAGAAGAGAAGGTGATAACACTCCGTGAAAAAAGTGGCTTATTTTTCGACGGCACTATTTTAGTTAACATGAATACCACCGGGCACCGCCACAGTATTCGAAGGCCGGTTACATTAATTATTTCCTATTAAAATGTATTGAAAATGAACTATATAATATGGTATTATTGATCAAATTTCATAATTCATACGAAGTATAATTATATCATACATGCAAGTTGAAATAAATAAAAATATTATATATAGGCACGAATTCAATAAAATAAATATATAGAGGTAGACTTCCAGTCATAACAAACAGTATTTAAAATAAAAATCTCTTCCCATAATATTGTTCCAAATTTAATAGAATTATTGTAAGAACTCTAACTGCCCATTAAAACATTAGTTACTTACTACTGGCAGACTCAATAGGCTTTCCTATATTTTCAAAAGTTTAATAGTAAATTAATTTATAAAATGCCAAATAAATGTTTTGTGCCAGGCTGTAAGACGGGATATGCTAGTAAAGGAAAGAATATCACATTATTTCGAGCAACCAAAGGTATAAGACCACAATAGACTAAACAAAATTTATGAAAATTTTTAAATTTAAAGTAGATAATTACTTAATAGTTCCACAGTAATATATTATTATATGGTACTAATAATTTTGTTTATACTATGATAAATTATTTGTACATGCAATAATTTTAAGTTATTTTCAAGATACTGATATTAATATTTTAAATAAGTATTATAATTTAAAATAAAAATTATTAATAATATATTATTAATTATGGTTATTATACATAATAATAACTATTATGTACATGTTAATTCAATTTTAAATTGTTATAAAAATTTATAATATTATACTAATTTTTCTTTATTATAATATTCCTATAACATATTTAAGCTAAGTTTCATATTTCCATCAACTGATTGTGATATAATTATAATTTTAATTAAATAACACATTTGTTTATGTTGATAATAAATCTAGTTTATTATTGAAATTTGTATAATTTAAAAAAAAATTAAAAATAGTACCCAAATCAGGATATAATATATAGTCACAAGACTCATAACTATATGGAAAATAAACATTTACTTAAAAATATTTTATACACATGAGCATTGTATACAATTGAGACAAATTAAACATATAAAATTTAAATTAAAAACAAATATATTATATTATATTATGCATAGGCACACACAGGTATTTTTCATCTTAAATAAAATATTAATTTATTTATAAATTACGATTTAAAATGAAAATAATGCATAATTACATAGTGGTTATAATGCTATTATTGAATAACAACCGGCCTTCGAAGCTTGTGGTGCTCACGGTGGATTTTATTTAAACTACAAAATTGCCGTCGAAAAATAAGCCACTTTTTTTTCTCCCGATCAAGCCGAGTGTTATCACCTTCTCTTCTCTAAATCGTGATCTAAGGTCTATAGTATATGACATGTATATGATCTAAGGTAATCACCACGATTAAAGATAAACTTTAACATAAACTAAAGTTTATCTTTAATCGTGGTAATCACTAATCAATTATCACTTATCAGTATCAAGTTCCCAAATAATAATTATGGATTAATATTGTAACTCACCACAATGGTTTTAACTGTTTTAAGTAATGCTTATTGCTTATACTGCTTATAGTAATTATTCATAATCGTTTGTTTAAGACATTAATATGGATTGTTCTGATCCAGATGATCCTAAAGACGAATGTAGTACACCCAAAAAAAAAATGAGCAATGAGAAATGAACTCTCAAAAGAAGAATGTCATAGAGAATACAGAAAAAAACAATTTCAACAACAGTGGTTATCAGATGAGAAATATAAATTATGGTTAAGAGAAGTAAAATCTAATCCAACCAAATGCAAGTGTATTGCATGTAATGTTGAAATCATGTGTGGCAAAAGCGAGATTGAGAAACATGCAAACAGTATTAAACATTCAACAAATGTTAAAAGTTTACGTGGATCAAAATCCCTGTTATCGTCATTCACTAAAAGTAAGGAAAATGAAATTTTAGAAAATAATATTAAAATCTCCAAAATTAAATTAGCAGCATTATTAGCAGAACACAATGTTGCTCTACATACCATTGACCATTTAACTCCTTTATTAAAAGACATTTTCCACGATTCAAAAATTTTTAAAGGTGTAAATCTTCATCGTACCAAAGTCACTAATGTCATTAAAAATATTATTGCACCAGTTGAAATTTATGAAACAGTTGAGATAATAAAAAAAAATCCATTCTCTGTATTGGTTGATGAGAGTACAGACTTGACATGCCAAAAATTTTTATGTTTATTGGTTAGATTTGTACATCCTAAAAGTGGTATGGTACACACAAAACTTTTGGAACTTGTACCAGTCAATGCTATAAATTGTTCAGCCAAAAGTATATATGACCATTTCAAAGAGTGTCTTTTAAAAAAAAATATTCCTTTGAAGAATATTGTCGGAGTGGCTTGTGATGGTGCTGCGGTAATGGTTGGAATACACAATTCTTTTATGACTTGCATGGTAGAAGATTCACCAAATGTAATAAAAATGCAATGCATCTGCCATTCTTCAGCACTAGTGGCGTCAAAAGCTTGTTTAAATCTTCCCAGAACGGTTGAACAGTTAATTCGTTCAATTTCATCATATGTATCTGGGAGCGCAAAGTGTTGTGCGCAATTAGTTGAAATTCAAGAATTTTTTGATAACCAGCGTAAAACAATTTTGAAGCTTGCCGAAACTCGTTGGTTAGCACTTCACCAATGTGTAGTCAGGGTATTATAATGTTGGCCAAGTCTCATTGAGTACTTTAGAATTGCTCTGTTTTAGGACAAATTAAAATCTGCGCTAACAATATTAGATGAGCTTTTAAATCCATACACTATATGCTATTTTTTATTTTTAAAATATGCTTTAAATTATCTAAATACATTCAATGCTCTTTTTCAAAGTAGAGAAATTATGATTCACAAACTTTTTGACCAGTCATTAAATTTAATGAAAATTATATGTCAAAACTTTGTGAAACCATCATTATTGGATATTAGCTGCTTAAACTTTGGAGACATTTCAAATTTATTGCCTGTTGAAGAAGTATTTGTGGGTGCAGAATGTCAATCACTATTAGATTTACAGTCAGCTGATAATATTAATGTATTCAAAGAAAAGTGCCAAAAATTTTATATAACAGTAGCAGAAGAAATTATAAAACGACTACCTATTAGTAATAATTTGTTTAAAGAATTCAAATTTTTAGATCCTGAAATTGCATTAGATGCAAAGAACCGTGCTGGTTTTGCTAATTTGCCTCTACTTACCCTTACCGAGTAATTTGGTAATTATTTTGACAAATTTGAGCTTATAAATGAATGGAGACAACTTCCCTCCTCATTGAATAATTCTCAAACTATACATTTAAAAAACCTTGGTGTGTTTAACAATGCTCAAATGTGGAAAGAAATTTCAACATTGAAGAATTTTGTGAACGATTCCCCTAAGTTCCCAAATATATGTACATTAGCAAGATTAGTATTAACTTTGCCTCATTCCAATGCAGAAGCAGAACGAATTTTTTCTATTGTTAACGATGTGAAGACAAAAAAAAGGAATCAAATTGGAAATGATACATTAAATTCAATTTCAATAATTCGCTCATCATTCCAGGATAAAAATCAAAACTGTATGAACTTTAAGGTTAATAAAGACCACATTGCTCTACATAACACACACAATTTATACTAGTAATATTTTTATTTGTTGAGTTTTGTTATTTTGTTATTTGTTGGATTATGTATTGCTTAATGAAACAAATAATATAATTTTTAAGGCTTTTTTTCATATATATAATATATAAAATATGTTGTCTATTAATATAAAATACAATTTTTATATACATAGTACATACTTAAGTTGTAAATCAAAAGACTGATATGCAAAAATGTGTGATAAGTTACTCTTAGTTCAAAAGATTTTATTTTTATTTTTATTTATTGAGTTTTGTTATTTTTAATTTGTTATATTATGTTTATCTCAATTAAAAAAACAATATAAAGTTGAATTTTTACATTGTTATATGTTATATAATAATTTATTATTATTTATCAATAAACTATAAACAGTACATTCTTAATTATCAAAATAAAATGAGTGATATGAAAAATATTAATGTTTATCAATTATAGGGAAGTAGGGAACCCTAACGTCCCTAACTATTATGTAGTATCTATAGGTAGATAGTTGAATAGTTTGTATTTGAAAAGCAAATAATTAATGACTATGAATATTATAAAATATTGACATTGATGTTATTTGATTATGTATTTTATTGATAAAATGGTAATATTTAATATGAATAAAAAATTAAATAACGCTCGCTCCAAAATTTTTATGTGGGAAATTATAATAAAATGTGGTAATTTTTAATACTCGTCGTGGGATTTGTAAAATGTTTACTTGGCAACACTGTTCGCCACTCGCCGACAGACGGCAACGTTTTTTTCGTATTTATCCGAGTTTCCGACTCCGACGTCCGTGTTACTACGTATTTTGTATTGTGGTTACCGGTCGGTATCATAGAATATAGTATTTTTATTTTTTATAGTATTTCGAATTGTGATTTGTGGGTACTGGTTATTAAGTTTTACTGTTATATTGGACATCTGTTGTACGATATTATATGATGCTTCCCAAAAATGCTTCAAAGTGCGTAATATATGGCTGTCAAGTGTCAATCCAAAGGTAAGTATTTTATAATTTAATAAAAAGCTACGCAACAACTCAACAAGCATTCTATATTATTATCCTATATCTTTAAAATTTAAATAGGTATTATTTAAGGCAGTGGTTATTTTCACGTCATAGAGTAATATTAAATTATTAGTAATATTTAATCTATGTTTCACGTCCGACGTGAAAATATTTGTTTTCACGTCCTGCCCTGTGATTGGTCGAATTATTGATAAGAAAAATATTGATAAAATATTGAAAACCCGCGTAATTTTGAATTTTTGATTTTATATTTTTATACAGAACGAGAACAAAAAAAAAAAAAAACCAGTTTTTCATTATAAATAATACCTAGAAAGTACTAATCAAAAAATTACCCAGGTGGTCACAAAATTTTCAAGACTAGACCAACTATTTCAAGGTAAAATTGTATAATAATAATAATACCTATTATATGCACATATAATTGTATTATTATATATTTAAATGTTATTGTATAGGACTAGAAATGTTAATGGTGACCCTTAGAACGGAAAGAGACCACGTGGCTACTGAGTGTTTTAGTAAAACTCCAAGTTTTGTCAATAACTTACCAACTGAAGAAAAAGAAATGTACTGGTATTTAACGCCATACGCTTTTGATCTTGTAATGTCAACATTTAAATTTATTAAAAACATACACATTTTATCTTTAAACGAAGAAACACAATCAGCAAAAATTCAATCAAGTGAAGGTGTATTACTTACTAGTACAATAAAATGTAGTTGTTCATTTGTCACAAGCATGTGTTTACCGTGTCATCACATTCTTAAATTGCGACAGACATATAATATTCCACTTCATAATCCAGAACTCTATGCAGAAAGATGGACTAGGAAATATTATGCTAAAGTGTGTAGAGTCATTCCAACAAATAATACTGAACACATTAAAGCAAACCAAATTAATGATGGAAATGAAATTCAGAATACAGAAATAGTGACTGTAGAAAAAAAAAAAAGTACTGAATGCACATGAAAAGTATCGGACTGCTCATGTCGAAGCCAAACGATTGGCTTCTCTAGCTTCAGAAGCAACAGGGAAACAATTTGAACAGCGTTTAATGATATTAAAATATATTGCCAATGCATGGGAACAAGACAAAAACATAACAACTACTGAAATTGGTTTGTACTAGTTTTATTTATAATTATTTAAACATACATATTTTATATTTTATGTGTATAAATTATTATATTTAGATTCATTACTCAAGGAAAATGAAAATAGAGAAAATATAGATGTAAATATGGAATTAGAAGAAATCGAGGGAGACAATGTTATAGAAACAGATGTAAATATGGAAATAGAAGAAATCGAGGAAGACAATGTTATACAAACAGATAATCTAGAAGACAATTTGCCACATCTACCACCAAGAGTACCTAAAAGAGGTCGACCAAAGGGTAATATTATCTTCTATAGAATGTAGGTACATTATTTAACTATGTCAAATTTAGGTAAAGACAAAACTGTAATTGGTGTTCCAAAGAAGAGAAAACTAACAACAAAATTACTTCCTTTCGAGAAACTTCCAGTTGACATCCGGCACTATGAAATGTTACGTTGGTTTGTAGATGATTGTATTGCTAAATCTGCTGTGTATGAAAACAAATCTATACGTGAAGAGGATATTGCAGGGCTGCTACCAAGTCACTTTTTGTCACTTTTTTTGCTTTTACATAAAAATAGTCACTTATTGTCACTATTTTGTGTAACAATAGGAGATATTTTTTTTTTTTTTATCTAGATATTCAAATTAACAAAATTGAATACAAAAAAAATCATAAAAATTGTTTTGAAAATATCATATCATAATATATTCTGTTAACATGCCTAAATTTCATTTGTATGTTGGTAACACTGGAAATAAGATTGTGCATGAAACATAGATAGCAGAACAAAACTAATAATAGAATATTAAATTAATATACTATGAATATGGTTGCAATATTATTAATTAATATAATAGTCATATTTGTTATTATCTATTATCACTATTTTTTTTATAGTTGGCCTAGCATATACGTTTTACTGGTTTAGTGTTAAACTTTCACTTGTAAGTTGTAATTTGAACTCAAAGGTTATAAAACTAAAATCTCCAGTAAAATGGGAAAGTGTTCTGTGAATAAAGTGTGGTTTGAAAAAACTGATAGTCTTGGTTACAAGATATCAGAATGGGCTAAGGAAGTTGACAAAACACAAATATTTTGTATTGTTTGTTCAACCAATATTCAATGTGAAAAAAAAGGATATCAAGCTCTCTTTCAGCACTCCATAACTGACAAACACAAAGATAATTGTAAAAGTAAGTAGAATTTAAAACAGTTACACCTTAGTCTAGTGTCAAAATCATCAAGCGCTACGACAGAATTTAATGAGTCAACAACTGTCATGCCTTCTAGCAATCTGGAACTTGGTGTATACTGTAAGCAAGAAGCAGCTTCTAAAGCTGAACTTATGTGGACCATGAAGAGTGTATTGTGCAATATGTCAGGCAGTGTATGTGATGGACTAGTAGACTTATTTAAAGCTATGTTTCCAAATGCAGTTCCTGATAAATTTAGTCTAAGTCGCTCAAAGATGTCTTACCTAATTACTGATGCTTTAGGCCCTCATTTTAGACAGATTGTTTTAGATGGAATTCAAAACCATTCAACATACTATACGCTTATGTACGATGAAACCACCAACTCGGAAAGTAAAAAAGAGTTACAAGTCGCAGTGCGTTATTGGTGTAACACGAAGAAAGAGATTGTTGTAAGCCATTTAGAAACTTTTTTTATTGCTTCTGCCACAGCGGTAAAGATTGAAGAATATTTGATGTTGGCATTAGACAATGCAGACCTTCCCAAAGAAAAATTACTTATGTTAGGCTCAGATGGACCAAACGTTAATAAAAAAGTGTTTCGACTTGTAAATGAAGGAATAAAATCTATTAGAGGTTATTTCTTAAAGGTCTTGACAGTTATGGATCTGATGTATCAGAATTTGTTATACTTGTTTATTATTTTTTTAAAGGGTGGCCCAAGCGATGGGAAGATTATTCAGTCATTCAGATTGAAAAAGGAATTCCAGCCCACCGATTTATAAAACACTGTTCTTCGCATTGGCTTACAGTAGGTGCAGCAGCTGAAAAAATATTAGAACAATGGGAAGCATTAATGCATTACTTTAAAATATTTGTACCCAAACATAGAAATGAAATCTTAAGAACTCCAAAATTTTTAAAAATAACTTCATTTATAAAACTAGTCGAATTAAAACCGGAAATTATTTTCGTTGTAAATAGTGCAAAAATGTTTCAACAGTTCACATTGACATTTCAGCGTCAAGAACCTTTGATACATGTAATGTACGATGAACTTTGGAAACTTTTAATTACTATTGGAGGAAAAGTTTGCAAAGAAACAGCATTAAGTACATGGAATAATAATGATTCACTATTTATAAATGAAAATCTAAAACCACTAAACTCAATTGAATTGCCTGATAATGTTTCAGAAATATTAGCAACTTTTGATGAAAAAAAAAAAATAATGTTTTTGAAGAATGTGCAGACTCATTACAAAGCAGCTGGTTGTCACATTTTAGAAAAAAGTTCTTTCAATCATGCAACTAAAATAAAATATTTTTCTTGTTTACAACCAAATGAGCTGAAGGTGGATAGAAGTATGAGATACATAGTCAAAATTTCTGAATTTATGCCTTTTAAATTTGACTCTAGTTTGTTAATTGATGAATGGAGATTGTTGAGATTAGAAAAAACAACTATGCCACTTAATAATCGCATTGATCACTACTGGAATAATATATTTGATATAAAAAATAATTTTGGTGCCAAAAATATCCTTTTATTACAAAAGTTGTAAAGGCAGCATTAACATTATCTCATGGCAGCGCTGATATAGAACGGCAATTTTCTGTGTCTGGTAATGTTTTAACTGAAGATAAAACTGCTATGTCTTGTCGCATGTTAAATGCTCAACTCAATATAAAACAAGGCATAAAACATTTTCACAATCGACCTGATTTAGTGCCTACTGACAAGAAGCTTTTAATTGCTGCACAGTTAGCTAAGCAAAAGTATATGTCAATGCTAGATAAGCAAAAAAAAGAATTTGAAGAATCTAACAGGCAGAAATTGAAAAAAGAAGAAGAAGAAAATAAATGGAAAAAAAATCTTGAAGAGATAAATAATTGTGAAAAAAATATCATTAAATTGGAAGACCAGCTTAAGTCTGCACAAAAACATCAGGATCATAATAAAAAAGCAGCTGATAAATTGCTACATGATGCTAATCTTAGATTAAAAAAAGCGATTGAAAAAAATTATTTAGTTGAAATGAAAATAGCTCAGAGTATGGTCGAAACTGCTACTAAATTAAGAAATGAAGAACGCGAAAAAGAGACTGAAACAGTTTGTATTCAAAAAAAAATTGAAAAAAGGAAGAATAACATAATAACGAAATTGAACAAAAAGTCAAAGATGGATTGATAATAATTGTAAACATTTTTAATAAATTTGAATAAACAATAAAATGTTTTGTTAAAATATAAATAATGTTTCTTTTATTATTAATTGTAAGTCAATAAAATAACTAAGTTATAAGGTCAAGGAAGACTGATTTAATAATATAATATTAATTAATGACAACATAATGTAACTTGATTCATTAAAAGCAGGGACTTAGCTAGGAAGAAAAAAAACTAGGTAGGTACCTATCAGAAACTTGTAATCAAAGTAATACATAAATATTGAAGTTGAAGATACCATTTTAATTTATTTTAATCGTTCAATTTTAAATCAGGTATCCAATTAAGTGACAATATGATATTTCGTGAAAAAGATCAAGTCACTTTTTATAGAAAAATTAGTCACTTTTTTCCCAAAAAATGTCACTTTTCTCACTTTTTTAAATTTTAGTAACGGTAGCAGCCCTGATATTGAAATTGTTCCTGAAAGAGTATCAAATGCCATTACGGATAAGTCAATAGCAATTGATGAGATAAAATGTTATTTAACTGAAGGAAGTTGGCTTGCCATCCAGCAAGTCATTAAAATGAAAAAATTGACACCTACTTGGATCTGTCCCATATGTGCTAAAGATGCTGCAACTAAATCCATTTGTTGTAACAGATGTTTAGAGTGGTCACACTTTATTTGTGTTAGAGTAAATGCTAATTTTAAATCCAAACTATGGTTTTGCAATTTTTGCAAAGTAACACAAAGTAATACAAATTTAGATAAATATTAAATTGTGATTTGTGAAGACTTATATAATAAATAAATAACGCGGGTTTTTCAATATGTTATCAATACTTTATCAATAATTCGACCAATCACAGGGTAGGACGTGAAAACAAATACTTTCACGTCGGACGTGAAAATAACCACTGCGATTATTTAAATGTTTTATTCAACATGCTTTTTAAATAGAGTTATTTTATAGTCATTATTCTTCAAAAAATGATTCGTTATTCCTTATAGTATTATTACAGAAAACTGGGTATTTCCAGTTTCATTGAATTTATATGAAAAAGATAAGATAAGATGTAAGATCTAAATTTGACATTTTGTAGGTGTTTATTGTCCAATGGAATTTATAGTTTTAAGTTAGTAATATTGTTTTATAAACATAATCATAGGACTTAAATTTCTGGTCGAGCCTAGGCAATTATTATAGTGCCCTAATATTTCGAGAGCGCCCCTATTTTTTTTTTAACACTTCCACATACTTGTTGATGTATTAACTTATTAATGTCTATAGTACTATAGTTATTGTATTTGTATAAAGGTAAGTAAAATGTTTTTGTTTGATTAATAGAATGAACCTATAATGGTACACACAAATAGTCTTGATTTATTATACTTTAACGAAAAATAAAATGTCCATGATCTCCACAAACATATTATTATTATAGTACAAGCAGTACAATAAAATATATACGCACATTTTACTATGCCCTTAAAAGTTTCAAGTTGAGCCTGGGCTTGACCGGCTTGCCCTGTGCGCACGCCTATGAACATAATATAGGTACATAATATTATTATATATAACCCAAAATAACCTAATTTCTTTAATGTACATACATTAAATGCAGTGGCGTGCTCACGGGGGGGGGATCAGGGTGTCATATCCCCCCCCCCATAGGATTTTTTTGTAATGATTTATTATCTACATGAAAAAAAAAAATTAGGTTTAAAATTCAAGATTTTGGTTGTAGATTAGATCGCGTTCCTGTATTATAAATTCGATATTCACGTGCGTCATGTTTATTGTCTCCGCACTCAGCATAACTCATAAGACGGCAGTACGTCACGTATCAATATGATGTTCTAAAAATAAACGTCCTATTAATTGTTATTTCAATTTTTCCCGAAATGTAGAGACGGAGCTGATTTTATTACTATTAGTATTTATAACATATTTACATTCCATTTGCTTATTATCGTCTAATAAATTATATACTAAATTAAATATAGAAGTTTTCAATTAAAATATTATTTATAAATTATAAGCAAATATATGAATAGGTTCCACAATGATATACATGTTTATAGCATGATATATTAAAGTCGAATACTCGAATGCATGTATAATTATAAAAATAATAATAAAGCAGAGCGACGGTGGCCGATGTCGATCCATAGTCGACCGGGCGGTAATTCGTTACGGCACTGCAAATTGAACTCGTATTAATTTGTTCTCGAACTTCGTGTGCGCAATTGTGTTCATTGACTAATTATTATTACCTATTTATTTTCATTCGTCTTTTACTTTTACTAGTACCATATTTTTTGTGTATTTCTTGTACACTACTACACTAAATGGATTCCACCAATCTCCTGCAATTATGATCGATTTTGTAAAGCAATAAAGAAGACAGCAGAAAAGCATATACCAAGAGGTTACAGAAAAACGTATATACCAGGATGGGATGTAGCATGTAAGAAACTCTTAATGAAGAATACGAAGAAACGCATGATAGTGGTATTGCGGATGACTTAATAAGAGCACTCAATGACAACAGAAAGAAACGATGGCAAGAAACAACGGAAAATCTAAGCTTCACTCATTCCAGTCGGAAAGCGTGGGCGTTACTAAAGAAATTGGGGTCAGAGAATATGGGGAAATTAGAGACCGGAATCGTAACGCCTAATAACGTGGCATCTAGACTTATAAAAGTGGGCAAGATCGAAATGGATAAATCACATACAAGAGAAGTTAAACGGAAACTGAGAAAGGAAATGAAGATACTGGAAGTAAACGAGGAGTACAGTGCACCCTTCAGCCAGTTGGAGATTGTGGAAGCGCTAAAGAAGGTGAAGATAAATAAAGCGGCAGGTTTTGACGGTATTTACCCAGAGATGCTAAAAAATACTGGAATTGAAACACAATCATGGCTAGCAGAATTATATAGTGACATATTAAACACATCAAAAATACCTAACATTCTTAAAAAGTCAAAAATAATAGCTTTACTTAAACCTGGAAAGCCTAGTACGGAGGCATCAAGTTATCGACCAGTATCACTCCTTAGTGTATCATACAAGTTATTAGAGAGATTAATATTAAACCGAATACAACCTACCCTGGATAAACACATACTAATAGAACAAGCAGGTTTCAGAAATAACCGTGGATGTGTGGAACAGGTCTTAGAGCTCACTACAATGATCGAGGCAGGATTTCAGAGAAAACTGAAGACGAATGTAGCATTTATTGATTTATCTGCTGCGTACTATCTAGAGAAGGGCTTATGCATAAGTTTATAAACATAGTGCCTTGCAAGAAAATGGATGAATTGTTAAACAACATGTTAGTCAACCGCATGTTCTAAGTGTTTATGGATGGAAAGAAAAGTAGGTGGCGCTCGGTGAATAACGGACTACTACAAGGATTAGTACTAGCCCCTGCGCTATTCAACTTATACATGCATGATTTACCGATAACCACTGGCCAAAAATTCCAGTTCGCAGACGACATTGCCATAGCACACACGTGTAAAGATATGAAAGAAGGCGAGATTACCCTAACAAATGACTTAAGCATCTTGGAAAGATACTTTCACAAATGGAGACTAAGGCCAAATCCAGATAAGACAGAAGTATGTGGATTTCATCTTAATAATAAAGAAGCAAATAGAGAACTCAATGTCAAGTTGAAGGGAGTAAAAGTAAACCATAACTTTGCACCAAAATATTTGGGAGTAACATTAGATCGATCGTTGACATTTAGGAACCATATTGAGAAGCTACAGAAAAAACTTAAAACGAGAGTGAACCTAGTGCAGAAACTAGCTGGAACTGGATGGGGGGCAGATGCTACTACTCTGAGAACGGCAACAATCGCGTTAGTGTATTCTACAGCGGAGTATGGAGCTCCAGTCTGGTTGAATAGCGCACACTCGGGAAAAGTGGATACGCTTTTAAACAGTGCAATGCGGTTAATAAGCGGAGTAGTACAATCAACGCCGATACCATGGCTGCCAGTGCTTTCAAATATCGCACCACCAGAAATCAGAAGGAATGAAGCATTAGTAAGACTATTTATTAAGACCGATGCCTTTAAAAACTCAATCCTCTACAAATACTTAGAAAATGTGCCTGATATAAGACTAAAGTCAAGGAAACCACCATGGGTCAAGGCCAGAGAGCTAATCCAGTCGCAGTTCTGCAGTGCTAAAAAATGGCAGGAGGAGTGGTTGGGCAATGCGGCATTACACAAAAATCTGATAAAGGATCCCACACAAAGAGTTAAAGGGTTCGAACTTCCACGGCCAGAATGGGTAATTCTTAACCGATTAAGAACTGGACACGGAAGATGTGGACATATGATGTTCAAGTGGAAATTAAAGGACAGCCCAGAATGTGACTGTGGAAGTGACAGCCAGACTATGAGACATATTACAGATGAATGCCCGAATAGAAGGTTCGAGTCGGGTATTATTGGGATTAATGAAGTTACGAAGGAAGCATTTGAATGGATAAGAGCCTTGGACATAGAAATCTAGATTTGACTAAATACTATATGTACTGTTATCAATATCACGTATACAACGTGTATATTTTATTTATTTTATTTTATTCATTGTATTTTAAATGTTACTGTGTTATTGTTGCCATACGAATAAAAAAAAAAAAAAAAAAAAAAAACGAAAACAATGCTTGGAATGGTGAATTCTAATATGAACAATCACATAAACCATGAGACTGAAAATAGTATTCAATTTGTTGAAGACTGAAAATTTTAATTCTTTTTTTTATTTTGTTGAAAATAATATTTTTCTTTTATTTAAGTTTTACTACATGTAAGTCCATGTATATTTCATATTGTTATATAAAATTTGTTGAAGACAGTTATATATTTTTTTGTTAAGCTTAAATAAATATGTTATTAGTCTGAAATCTATTGCTTAATATTATATTTTGTTACATACCTTATCTATGTAATATCCAATTACTTTATTGATTTATAGCAGAGTGTGAAATATAATATGGATATTATTGTTGGATTTAGTTAGGTACCTACCAATTTTCTTTCACCACCACCAGAAACAAATTTAATATAGATAGGTAGGTAGGTGCACTTTTCTTGTCAACTATAGTATTTGTTTTATAACGTATATCAGCTATTCTTTCCACATGTGTGTGTAGACTATAATATGCCTAGAGAATAATATTGTTTATTATGTCTCATTTGTCTCAAAGTGAAAATAATTATTATTTGTTTTTTAAATGTACGCATATTTACTCAAGCAGTCAAGTCGGTAACACAGTCAGGTATCTTTGTCTATGAACAGTGGCGCCGAATGCCGATCCCTACATCTATCTGTTGCGACCGCAACACAATATATTTAGGTGGGTGGGTGGGTTTGTTGGGTAGACAGGTTAGAATAGATGTTTCAAATATTACACAAAACAAATATAATATTCTAATATTTGTACATATGTGATTATTATATACAACGTAATAGTAACAAAGCTATTTTGATTATCAGTTAGTGGTTTTTCGTACTGCGTAGTGGCTATTTATAGCCAACTTATTTCCTGTAAAACCCGGTAAGGTTGTCATCATACAAGGTTTATAGATACTAAAGGTTGCCTCATTTAAGAAATATTGAAAAAATAAGAGTGGGGGTATTTTGCGCCGTGACGTAATCGTCGTACATACTACACTATGATAAGCATTAAAAGCATGGAATATGGATAGCATGCTTTCTTTTATTCTTTAGCCTTTTCACTTTTGCCTTGAGCACAATTACAGAACATGAAAAAACTTAAAAGGCTGATGACATAGGGCATAATATTGGTTTTTAAATTTTAATATTTTATTTTTATCAGAACTTTATACTTATTATTATGTAACACTAGTTTTAAATTAACTATTCTGTGACAAATTTTTTTTTATTATTAAGTCATTAGCAAATATGTATTATGATAAGCATTTTTCAATTATTATTTTTATTATTATTAAGTATAACAAATTTAAATATACTTTACTTTGACTGAATTTTTTATAATTTATGGCTTAAAAATTATGTCAAACATCCTATCTTAAAATAATTTGTATTATTAGTAGCATTTTATAATATTATAGTCTGTAAAAAATATCAATTAATATTCTCTTGTAATTTTATGCATTGTTATTATAAATTATTGAAATGTACCATACCATGACTGATTTTTTCTCATTTAATAAAATAAAAAATAAAATACTATTTTTAAGATAATGTTTTTATTATATTATATATTACAAATTAAACGTATTAGGTATTCCTTTAAAGTCACACAGGGTACTTTTTAAACACTATTTGACTTAGTAAATATGGCTGATGTAATTTATTCTTTATAATAATATATTACAAATATAATAACAAAATATCATTAAATATTATTAGGTATTGTAAAAAAAAAAGGCCATTATCAGGTATAAAAATAGAAAATGCGTATAATATTAAATTATATAGGTGTTTTAAAATATATTCTAAATGGTACACTCGAAAAAAAAACTTTCCAGAGAGAAATAGTGTAAATTGTACGACGAAATACTTATAGAATATGGAGCCTCGGGCAGGCCGCCGCCGATTTTGTACGACAATGACGTCACTTGGTCGGGAATGGTGCAGGGGGTTTGAGTTTGTTTACATGACTATGAGGCAACCTGTAGTATCTATAAACCTTGGATCGTACCCATCACGTCGCAGTGTTACCATCTTGGTTATTAAATGACCAGATCTAGTTTTATTGTACAAGTTAATGTCGGGTAGAAATTT